>CACRXK020012092.1:0-15526 GCA_902702795.2 Paramuricea clavata
GTACGATCATCAGGCGATTGATGTTAATTATCTCGCAATAAATTACAACGGTTTACGCTGACGCGCTTAGATTGCTGACGCAAGCATTTAAACGATTGTGTTTACTTGCGCGCGCGCGTTTGAAATTATATATATATATATATTTCCGCCCTTTTTGATATTTGTCTTTAAGTTGCAATTTATAAAGGTTGGAAGACATGCGAGAGAAGAAACATAATTACTGAAACAAGGTACTTTTGTTTGTAGATGTGCTCCAGTAAATATTATGCTTTTAATTCTTCAATATATATAGCCCGCGTGCAGGCCCAAGGGAACTGATAGTGGGCCTGCAAGCAAGGCCCGGTATTTTGTAAAACGCCCCTTTTCATAACACGCCCCACACATATTAGACGTGTTATTATATATTGTCCTGTACCATATTGTCTATTGATATTGTAATTTTAACGTAATCACACGGCCTTTTGAAAAGCAGCATTTAATTTCGTTTAAGTGCTTTAAATGGCTTCAAAAACGACTCATCTTATACGAGTTCATTGGCGAAGTAATTTTTAAAATAAACTATATGTCTAAACCGAGAAAATCAAAGCTAAAGTTTATGTAAATTACCATGATTTTTTATCACATAGAAAACCACGACACGCTTATGATTTTTCTTTGTGTTTTCAGGAGAATTATTAATGAGTTTTTGAAATGGCCCCGAACCCCAAAGGATTCTTGGATACTACACTCCTCCCTTCCCTGTGTCCAATAATCTAAACTACACTGTATCTAACAAAATAGAATGTCAACTTTAACTAAATGTCATATTAAATACTGGTTTATAACAAGTTCAACTTAGCTGTTTGCTAGTTCATAGCCCTGCAAATGTTGAGGAAGACGACGGTCTATATGGGGTTGTCTTTTGTGTTCTGCTTCAAGTTCGGGTTCATCCGGTGGTTCTGCAGGATTCACCTCCCTGGTTGGTAGTTGTATGTCTTCCAGTCCACTCGCTATGGTTGTTTGAGGAACATCAGTGCGAATGCGGAGATGATCTTGGTGACGCCGGATAATTGACACATAATCAAGCTTATTTCTGCCGACACTGGTCCCGTCTTCTTCACTACCGTCCCAGGCATCCAACTTTTAGGTTTCCTGAAATCTTTCGCATATACTAGGTTCTCGGTTTTGATAATCCGTTCTCTAGCATGATAGCCATGTACTGCCTTATGCTGTGATTGTTTTTCCCTAACCCGGTCTCCAAAGTTTGGCTGTATCAGATCCAACTGAGAACGCAGGTGTCTGCCCATTAACAGCTCCGCTGGCAGAACAGGTGGGCAATTTGTCTGAGCATGCGCGAAGAAAATCAATATGGCGACATATATTAGGAGTGTTGAACGAACATATTAGAGATAGGGTATTGGGTTACCTGTGGGAAACAAGCCTGTTCGCGGGCGACCTGAGTATCGGGAAAAACAACGAACATGTGAGACTTTGTGAGCGAGAGTTTTGTATAAAAAGTGGGAGTTTTTATAGTTTATTAAACTTTGCTAAAACATAATACGAGAGTTTTAGTGTGCCGACACAAGTTCGGCACATTTTGGTGCCGTGACCAGGATTGAACAACGAAATATTTGCGGATAAAACGAGAAATTGAGGGTATTGCGAAATCCAAGATGGCGGACGAACTTGAACAACAAGAAATTGAGGAGAATAATACGGTAGAAATCACTCAAGAGGAGAAACACCAGGAGAAAAAGATTAGAAAAGAAATTGAAAAGCTGCAGTTTTACCTCAAGGACGTCGACGAATTATTGGAAAGTGAGGATTTTAATGAAATCAATTATGCAAGCGAACACAGCAAATTCAAGTATGCAAGCGAACACAGCAAATTCAAGATAATATGAACGACTTGGTGTCGCATTTACAAGAATTAAAAATTGAGCTGGGAAAGTCAACACAAAGATCTATTAGACAGTGGAAAAGAGATTTGAAGGCAGAGTATGCACCACTATGTGAGAAACGTGCGAGGTTGTGTAGGGTACTAGACGATAGACAGAGACATAAAAACTTGAGAGCTGAGGAAGAAGTGGCAATCAGAAAAATGGAGAAAGAAGAGCAACTGCGTAGACAGATCCAACAACAAGAGAAAGAAATGTGGGAAGAAAGAATGAGAGCGGAGTTGGTGCTGGCAGAGAAGAAAATTCAGATGGAGAAAGAAGCCAAAGCAAGTGCATCGAAACTACCAGAGTTGAAAATATCACCCTTTAATGGGACTTGTGCTGACTGGATAAGGTTCGAGAATATGTTTGCCTCACAAGTGGACAGCAAGTCCATTTCGGACGCTGAGAAATTTGGGTACCTGTTAGAGCTCGTGAATCCGAAGGTGAGAGGTAGACTTTCGAACTTGAAGCCGGGGTCAGAAGGTTACAAAACAGCATGGGAAAGGTTGAAAACGGAATATGGTCATAATAAATTAGTAATTGCAGCTCAAATGGAGGAAATTATTAAGTTGCAGACGGTGAGAGGAAGAAATTACGATAAGGTATGTGATTTTTATGAAAGTCTTTGCAAAAACTATGACGCACTGCAAATGTTGGGTGAAGAAGCTATGTTAAAGGGGTTGGTGGTATCTACCTTAAATAAGCTCCCCCCAGGTTAAGCCTGATTTAGTACGTATTGATGATAATTGGGAAGATTGGAACATGAAACAATTGTTATCAGCATTACAGGGGTGGTTAAAGCGTAACAAAACAGAAGAGGTATCAACTACGGAGTATGAAAACTAGGCCCTTCCCGATTATATGCTAGCATAATTTTCAGCATAACTTGGCTTAACGAGCATATTTTTTGCATTTTTTTAAAAAAAGAATGGCTAGCATAATTTTGCATTTTCCCGCTAATTTCGTCTGCATTTTGGTTGTTAAAAGCAAAACTTTTTATTTTTTGGTGTTCATGCAGTTTTAGTGAGCTTAGGAAAGCTATATTTCCTGTTCTATTTTCCCAACCATCTTCTGCTGCGGCTGAGAGAGTGTTCTCGATACTCAAATCGTCATTTAACGAGCAACAGGAATGTGCCCTAGCGGACTATTTGCAAGCCAGTATAATGTTGCAGTACAACAAGCGATAATCACTTTAAACAGTTATACTTATCTTTGTCATTAAGTAAAGTTTTAACGTTTTAAAGTTAACGTAATATTTGCAGGAAGCTTTAGTTTACGAAAAGTACATGTTGTTGTGCCTTGGCCGTTATTTTGTGCGTATTTCTAGTTCTAAATATTTAGCCAAGCAATTTTTTCAACCAAATGAGCATAATTTTGAAAAATGAGCATAATTTGAGCATAATTTTAGGAAACAAGCATTGCTATGAGCATAATATGTCAGTTTTACTAGCATAATCAGGAAGGGCCTAATGAAAACCCAAGAAAGAGGGAGCGAAACTGGTATACCCAAAAGGGAGGGAGAGATTACCAATGGTAAAGGCAAGGGCCCGGTCTGTATTTATTGCGAAGGACAGCACTGGGGAGACCAATGCACAACGTATGACTCTGTGACTAAGCGTAGAACAGTTCTTTGTTGAAAAACGACTGTGCTTTAATTGCGGTCGACCAGGCCATCACGAAAATAAATGTCGCAGTAGGGGGTGCTACAAGTGCAAGGGCAAACATCACACTAGCCTTTGTGATAAACTGCAGGAAAACAATAATCGAGAAAATCACAGCGCAATGTTAAATGGATATTCCCCATCCTCTGAAGAGAAGTCTTTACCAGCTATTGCGCCACTTAAAATTAAGGGTAAGACATTTTGGGCGTATCTCGATACGGGCTCTGGGAGAAATTTCATCTCGAAGGAAGCAGTGCGACAATTAAGACTATCACCCCAGCGCCATGAGAGTAGAAACATCCTAACTGTAAACGGGTCCAAAAAGGCATCAGTGCCAGTGTTTGAAGTAACAATCAATTCAGTTGATGGACGGGCAAGTGAAAATATCGAGATTACTGGTACAGAAATGACAGATTTTACAACTGTGAAAAGACCGACTTTCATAGAGCTAAAGGAGAAATACGAGCATCTTCGCGAGAAAACATTCTACCGGTCAGAAAGCGAAGAGTATCCCATCCATGTCATATTGGGCGATGCTACCTATTGCAAAATACGGACTGATCAAGTCTACAAGGGAAAATCAGAGGATCCGATTGTAGAAGGAACGACCTTCGGTTGGGTAGTTCATGGCGGCCAAGATTATGCAGACTCAAGGTGCATGTATGTTTGTGACCATAGTGATTATGAACAGCTCTATTCCCTAGATGTCTTGGGAGTAGAGGATCGAGGGGAGAAAGATCAGTCAACAATTTATGCAGAATTCCAAGAAAGCATCACTAGGAAAGAGGATGGAAGATACGAAGTTGCTGTTCCATGGATACCTGGAGCTGTATTGTCAAACACTAATGAAGAACCCAGTAGGAAGAGACTCCACAATGTAAACAGGAAGTTGAAACAGAATCAACAGCTCAAAGATGAATACGAGAAAGTTGTGCATGAACAGTTGA
This sequence comes from Paramuricea clavata, assembly GCA_902702795.2. NCBI lineage: Eukaryota > Metazoa > Cnidaria > Anthozoa > Malacalcyonacea > Plexauridae > Paramuricea > Paramuricea clavata. The sequence continues at coordinate 4,528 of CACRXK020012092.1, forward strand.
AAGACGGAGTCATTGAAAAGACCAAAGAGAGCTCGACTAGTGAACGTGTGTTCTACATGCCACACAAACCGGTGATTAAAGAAAATACCTCTACAACCAAGGTGAGAATGGTGTTCGATGCAAGTGCTAGACCCCATCCAACGATCAATAGCGTCAATGAATGCATGCACACTGGCCCCCCACTTCAACCATTGTTATGGGACATATTAATCAGAGCCAGATCGTCGCAACGCCATTGTACACGAGTCAGTGTCCAAACTATGTGCGACTTCGAGATGAACCGCGCGCATATGGAGACACGTAAATAAGCAAATATAGCGTTTTTCCTTTCGATTGCGTCCAATTCGAGTCTCAAACGGTCCGGCATAATCAATCCCAACGTGTCGAAAAGGAACAATTGCGCCTGCGAGACGTACATTCGGTAAATTAGCCATTTTCTGCGTCATAGGTTTAACACGACGGCGAAAACATAGTGGGCACTTAACTGTACAGTTCTTAACTTCGGCTCGACCGTGCAAAATCCAGTATTTCTCACGTACGTGATTAAAGACATGTTCGACTCCCGCGTGGATAAGTTTTCGGTGATAGTGGATCACGATCAACCGGGTGACAACATGTCCGTGGTCCAACATAACTGGATGCTTCGACTCCCACGGAATTTCCGCCTTTTCGATTCTGCCGCCTACCCGTAAAACACCGTCCACGAGTTGAGGATCGAGACTTACAGTCCCCAGGCTCCCCGGTCAGGCATGCAATAACTTCACGTACTCTGTCCGTTAAACAGCTATTCAGATGAGCTAGCTTGATTGCTGGCGTTAGTTTATCGTTTTTATGGACAAGAGAACTAAATATTCCCCCAAAGTACGGCCACTTATCTGGTTTTCCATCGAATGATGGGATTTCAACACCTTTCAGACCAGTTCTTTTCCCAGACATTGAATCGTTCACAGTTTCAGTATTTTCATCATTATTCTGAGCAGTTGGTGGTGTAATACTAGACTGTTCGTTTGGCGATGGGCTCTCAGACTTTAATAAATATTCAGCAACTTCTCCCAGGACTTCGTTGACATCAAATTCTACCTCTTCTAACCAGCTACCATCAGTCTCAATTGACGCTGGATCAAGCTCTTCCAGTTTTTTCTTAAGGTCACGGGCTTTCGTACGACCTTCTTCTACACCTTTGGCAAACTGTCGGACTTTCGAAACACTTCCATCGCTAGAGATCAGCTCTCTGACACGATTCATATTTCTTGTCACGCTAGCTTTCGCGACTTTTCTCTTCGCTCTACACTTGTCAATTTCGCTTACTTCTGGCATTTTCTTTCTTATCCGGCTCGACGAAGGACCAGCTTTGTTATAGACGGCGTGTAATTTTCATTAATCATGAGGTTTTCATATATTTATTTAGTACAACTCAACATTTTACAGAAAAAACTCTGTTTCTCAAAACGTTTTGTATTCGTTCTGTCCTCTGACCTCTCTATTTTCAATGTTACTGGACAAAAGTCTATTACCATAATAAATTAACATGAACTATATAATAAACTGGACAAAGTCCAAAACAGGTCTTTATAATCTTTGGATCCAATAACGGCTCCAAGGTGGCTATGACCTTCTGTTGTAACATTCACTTCCTCCCCAAACACCTTCTTAGCTTCCTCTGCTAACAGCTCCGACTTGACAATCAACCAACTTTTTGATCCATTGACGAAATAGCCATACTTCTTTCCTTCGAGAGTCAACTGCTTGTACCAATCATACAATGGCACCAGCTTTTCTCCCCCAGCTGAGTCATCAGCCAACCATACCTTAACTTCTGGGGTTTGTATCCTCAAGCTCTGGATCATGCTGGATGTAGTAACCGAATACCAGGGCATAGCCAGGGGATCACCTTGTGTGGTTCCCTCTTGTGACAATATCTCACCACCGCCGGATATAAATAGCCTGGATGGACCCCTATACGAATTTATAATATATATAGACATTTCTTTACAGATTATGCGAATGTTGTGCATAGCTACAAAACGGCTTCGGCCGCCATTTTGAGAATCGCTTAGGTGATTATCGCGTAATAATCACGTACCTCAACAGCAGCCAATCAGCGTGGAGAATTTTGAATAATCACCTATGTAATTATACTAATAATAATTAAAATCATAACGAAAACTTTATTCAATTTTAATAATAATAATAATACTTATAATTATTATAATTATTATAATTATATTAGAATTAATTATAATTATATAATATATTAATTATTACAACAATTATTATTTAGTGATAATTATTGGTAATTAATTATAATAATTATTAGTAATTAATTATTAATAATTATTATTAATAATATGTAAGTATATAATAAGATGAAGATGATGATGATACATATATATATACATATATATATATATATATACATCAACTTTCCATGTGGCAAGATGTGATCATGTGAACGGTGAACTGTCAAAGACTCCGCATTACTTTGGTCAGCAACAACAAACAAAACCAAAACTTCATCTTATGGACCATCATCTTCATCTTATTATATACTTACATATTATTATTATTAATTAATAAAAATTAATAATAATTATTAATAATTAATTAATAATAATTATTATAATTAATTACTAATAATTATTACTAAATAATAATTGTTGTAATAATTAATATATGATATAATTATAATTAATTCTAATATAATTATAATAATTATAATAATTATAAGTATTATTATTATTATTAAAATTGAATAAAGTTTTCGTTATGATTTTAATTATTATTAGTATAATTACATAGGTGATTATTCAAAATTCTCCACGCTGATTGGCTGCTGTTGAGGTACGTGATTATTACGCGATAATCACCTAAGCGATTCTTAAAATGGCGGCCGAAGCCGTTTTGTCAATTAAAGGCACAGTTCAGCCTGTTGAGCGATGGTTTTTAAGGCACATTTCAGCCCTGTTAATTGAAAAAACTAACTAGGAAAATCAATTAAGCATAATTCAAAATCAGTAAACGCGATGTTTTTAACAATATGAATGTTTTAAAATGTTAAAAACATTAAGATTGGTGATTTTGAATTATGCTTAATTGATTTTCCTAGTTAGTTTTTTCAATTAACAGGGCTGAAATGCGCCTTAAAAACCATCGTTCAACAGGCTGAACTGTGCCTTTAAATGACGAAGAAATGTGTATTTTTAAATTTTTTTCTAAATATTCACCTATGAAATTATACTAAAACAATTATTCACCTCAGGCTCGGTGATTATCGTGAATAAAAACCTCGACTTCGTCTCGGTTTTTATTCACCGATAATCACCTCGCCTTCGGCGAATAATTGTTATTAATAATTATTAATCCAACATCCTGTGGGCCGCCAAGAAACCCGCATGCAATTACACAGTACAGATCTTCATCACGGGCTTAAAACAGTGAACTCTATATATATATATCTGGAATGATAACAGCGAGCGAAAAGTGAAGCCGACAAAAAAAATCACGACATAAGTATTCGTCATTGTCTTCGTCATCAACTGTTCAAGAACTTTCTTACAGTATTAAAAATCACTTACATATAAAATTTGTAATTGTTTTGAAAGTTTTTATCCAAGTTTTATATCTTTATTCACTTTTAACTTGAAGATGGAGTTATACTCCGAAACGTAGGTATTAAAATAATTTTTTGCCAAGACCATATGGTCTAATTTATATTCAAACACACGTACATATTCATTTACATTTTGCTGGCAGGCAAATTCCCATCACACAATAAATTCTTTAAAAAAATAACGTACCAGTGTATTGACTAAAAACTATAAAACTGGTAAACTAAAAAACAATTCAAACAATCGCGAAAAATGGCAACGGCAAAGTCACAGTTAATTGCAAGTCAATTTACCTACCTGTGAAATGAAATTTTCTCGCAAGAATATCTCTTTCCTTGTGCATCCAGAACGACAGTACGACACAATATATTTGAAAAAGTGGTTCTTTTCTCCACACGGGGAAGTTTTCCTCGACTTTTTTCCGACAGCGAACTCAATGCAGTAAATTTTAGGAGCAAAACTGTTTGCTCCTACAATGTATTGCATTGAGTTGGTCATGTTTTTAATTTTTTTTTCGTGATTGCGTTCAAATTTATACTGGCCGTGCAACGGTTTGCAAGAGGGGGAATGAAACTGACGTCCAATCCGCGTAAACCTGACGTTTGAGGGACTGAGACTGACGTCCAATCCGCGTGAAAGACTGGTTTCGAGGCTTCATTGTTTTCACAATCAAATGACTGAATGTTATCGTTCCAGATATATATATATATATAGAGTTCACTGGCTTAAAACTGTAGGGAGCCTCTTTAAGAATGCGTTTTTGACTCGTGTTCGTCAGTTTTTGACCCGTGTTCACTCGTGTTCGTCAGTTTTTGACTCGTGTTCACTCGTGTTCGTCAGTTTTTGACTCGTGTTCACTCGTGTTCACAATTTTTTGACTCGTGTTGTCTCGTGTTCACTCGTGTTCTGACTCGTGTTCACTCGTGTTCACTCGTGTTGTCTCGTGTTCACTCGTGTTCACTCGTGTTCTGACTCGTGTGGTCTTTTAGAATAGATCTGGGGCCGATTGTATAAAAAAGTGATTAAAGTTAACTATAGTTAGTGGAAACGTCATCCAATAAAAAGCGCGTATTTGAGAGTTAATCACTATTTAACTACAAAATAGTGATTAAAAAAGTGATTAAGAGTTTTATACAACGGCCCCTGGTTATTTCAGCAGCGAACGAAAAAGAGTTAACTACTTTTTAACTGCAGTTAGCGCTAACTACGTTTTTATACAACCGGCCCCTGGAGTTTCTCGATCATGCAAAGTGAAGAAAATTTATATGCCTTGCGCTGTCGAATTATGGCTCATTCGAATATTAACATTTGGAAAGACACGGCAAGAGTTAAAATAAGAAACATGGGCTAGTTGAAACTCATTTGCAAATGAACACCAAAACGATTTACCTCTGGGATGAACTATATGGAATTATGGAATAATAGATTTATGTACTTAAAGTTTATGCCAAGTCAAGAGGGAAAATTGTAAAGAAAATGTGGTTTGTCTACAACAGCCTTGAAAAGGTCAGTACACTTTTAAAGACATAAAGTGGTTGAAACCTCGGTTGAAACGGATATTTTTTCTACAGATACGGTTTTTCCTGCGAGTCTATAGCTTGGGACTATCTTTTAACGTCATAGAGAACTGAAAAAGATACAAGTCGAAACATTTTTTTCCGCGCTTCGTGTTTCATGAGTAGAAATCGCAGATAGTGCCGGTAAAAAACAAAAAAGCCGGTCTTCTTTTGTAGAAAAAACTATTTTAAATAACTTCAACAACAACTGTGCAAATTTTTAGGCGAAGTTTTTCACCTAGGAAAAAAGATACAAATCGAAACATTTTTTCCGCGGTTTGAGTTTTATGGCCAAACATGGCTACATTGACCTTGTCACTTTCGAGTGAGACCATGGCACAACCAAGTCGAAAAGCTGTGTTTTAACAAAAAAGCCGGTCTTCTTTATAATAAAAATCGATTTTCAATAACTTTATTAACAACTGTGCAAAATTTTAAGCAAAGTTTTTCACCTAGGAAAAGAGATACAAGTCGAAACATTTCTTCCACGCTTCGTGTTTCATGAGTAAAAACGGCTGATAGTGCCTTTAATGTCGTTTCATGTGAGACCAGGTCAAAACCAGGTTAAAAAATCATGTTTTAACAAAAAAGCCGGTCATCGTTTTAATAAAAATCGATTTTCCATAACTTTATCAACAACTGTGCAAAATTTCAAGCGAAGTTTTTCACCTAGGAAAAAAGATACAAATCGAAACATTTTTTCCGCGGTTTGAGTTTCATGGCCAAACATGGCTACATTGACCTTGTCCTTTCGAGTGAGACCATGGCACAACCAGCCGAAAAGTTGTCATTTAACAAAAAAGCCGGTCTTGGTTTTAATAAAAATTGATTTTCCATAACTTTATTAACAACTGTGCGGAATTTCAGGCAAAGTTTTTCACCTAGGAAAAAAGATACAAGTCGAAACATTTTTTCCGCGGTTTGAGTTTCATGGCCCAACATGGCTACATTGACCCAGTGAACTCTATATATATATATATCTGGAACGATAACATTCAGTCATTTGATTGCGAAAAAAATGAAGCCTCGATACCAGTCTTTCACGCGGATTGGACGTCAGTCTCAGTCCCTCAAACGTCAGGTTTACGCGGATTGGACGTCAGTTTCCTTCCCCCTCTTGCAAACCGTTGCACGGCCAGTATAAATTTGAACGCAATCACGAAAAAAAAATTAAAAACATGGCCAACTCAATGCAATACATTGTAGGAGCAAACAGTTTTGCTCCTAAAATTTACTGCATTGAGTTCGCTGTCGGAAAAAAGTCGAGGAAAACTTCACCGTGCGGAGAAAAGAATCACTTTTTCAAATATATTGTGTCGTACTGTCGTTCTGGATGCACAAGGAAGGAGATATTCTTGCGAGAAAATTTCATTTCACAGGTAGGTAAATTGACTTGCAACTGTGACTTTGCCGTTGTCATTTTTCGCGATTGTTTGAATTGTTTTTTAGTTTACCAGTTTTATAGTTTTTAGTCAATACACTGGTACGTTATTTTTTAAAGAATTTATGTGTGATCGGAATTTGCCTGCCAGCAAAATGTAAATGAATATGTACGTGTGTTTGAATATAAATTAGACCATATGGGCTTAGTAAAAAATTATTTTAATAACTACGTTTCGGAGTATAACTCCATCTTCAGGTTAAAAGTGAATAAAGATATAAAACCTGTGATAAAAACTTTCAAAACAATTACAAATTTTATATGTAAGTGATTTTTAATACTGTAAGAAAGTTCTTGAACAGTTGATGACGAAGACAATGACGAATACTTATGTCGTGATTTTTTTGTCGGCTTCACTTTTCGCTCGCTGTTATCATTCCAGATAACAAGGGCAAATAATGTTAGCCAATCAGCGCGTTTGTTTACATTTTGCGTTCTTGACCAATCAGAATGCCTGAAATTCGAAAATGTAAACAAAAGGAGTGAGAAAATAACACCTTGTTCTACGCCCTCGGTGACATTCGATATTAAACTTTTTTCGCCCAAACTGACAAATTCTGCTAAAGCATGCTTTCTTCTTTAATTTCCTCGGGGGGATTTTTAAAATTCGATCTAGATCGCAAAATATTTATGTTTGAATAACAGTGTTTCGACGCGAGTAAAATAGCAGACTCTCACTTGCACTATCTTTACACACACATAAAAAATTGGTAGATTTGGCAGTTTAAACTTATTTTCCTCACACCACAGCTGACATGTTTTTAAATATTACCTATCTGATCTCATCGATCTCATTTCGCATCGGAAATGCGTCACAACGATCCAGGACTGACAGGTACAATATCGCATGACTCATTACTGTACATTAAAAGTACATATCCGGTTGGCAAAATGGCGATTGTCTGACAGACCTTCGCGAAGGGCTTAATATTTTTGCTAATAAACTGTTCACGAGGGTTTCGTTCTGTTCGTCTTCTGGTTCGTCGTCAATCGTCATCGGCTGCCTCACTTCTTGGTCGCTTTCGTCCTCTTCAAAGCAAGTCGCCGGAGCAAACAGCGTTAGTATTTGCTGTCTTTCCAAGAGCTTCAACGTTGCTTTACAAACTGGGCTATCGCTGATGTTGGGCAGGATGCATTTCATGTGGAACGAAAGTCCACAACCACGGAAAACGTTCCAAGTGGATTAACCTTTTTGCAGGCAGGCAAATCGCAAATCGATGGAAATTTTAAAGGAAGATTTATATTTTATATTTACAGATCTTGATACATTTATAGTCAGTACGTCCTTGGAAATTGTTCCAAAATATGAGTGTGTACCAAAGTTAAAATATTACTCATAATCTCTAGAACATGTTTGAATGTTTTGAATAACTGCAGTTTAGAATTAGCAGTCCTTTAACTCTTTTAAAGACAACAGAACTGGCAGCCATGGCACCCCATAACTATTTAGTGTACAATACTAGTCAATGTAATTAATTACTACCTCCCCCAACCCAGAAGTAGGCAGTTTTTACTTCTCAGCACTGTCACTATCTGTAAATATCTGTGTGTAAATATCTGGTTTTGTCTCGGTGACCCTGCTTTGCCCCACACTTTGGGATTTGAGCAGGCAGGGATTTATATTGTCTGGTATTGGTACAGAGTTAATTACCATAATCACAGGATATTATTGAAAGATTTCCCTACCAATTCACTGCCTTAAAAGCATTATATTATTTGCTCTGTGTGTGTGTCTTACTTTAAGTGTACTCTGGTTCCAGAGGCTCTTTGCGAGGCGAAAGAAACAAGATGCGAGAACGAAGAGCCTCTGGTCACATCAGGGCCGTATCACCAGGGGGCAGTAAGGCTTATATGTTGAAAAAAGTTCCAAATATCCAAAGAATAATTAATAATGACATTCTAAAAATTGTAAAATTAATAAAATATAGGGTTTTTTTAGGAGGGCAGTTTCCCCCTCCTGCCGCCCCCTCCCCTGTGCTGTGTACAGCCCAGGGTCACTGTCCATTGCGAATCCCACTTCCACACTTGATTAGGTTCAGCATTTGAATTTCGCATGTGATTGCCCATTTGTAAAAATATGCCAAACTGGCTTGGGAAATAAACATTGCTGTAAGCTAATTATAGCCTGTATTAAAATATTCTATTAAACTCAACCAAGAATGTATTACATGTCCTGCAAAACTGATTAATGTTGATATGTTTATCTCCTGAGAAATTTAATACCTTTTCACCTGCGGGAGTATTAATATTCATGCTTGGTTGAGTTTACTATAATAGCTTGGGGCTTTTTAATTGGGGCTTCGGTGGCCAAATGGTTAGCGCACTTGCCTGTCACCTCTGAGGCCGCAGGTTCAAGTCAGTGAGAACTTTCTCAATGCGACTCAAACCCAGTCCTCATGTGAAAAGAATAAACCGCAATGCTCTGCCGAACGTCACAGGTTTTCCCCGGGTACTCCAGTTTCCTCCCACATGGAAAGTTGACAGGGTGGGTTGGGTAAAAAGGGCTCACAGTAATTGGCATATGCTGTTGTGGTGACCCGGCCCTAGTTGGCAAGCTAAATAGATAGATAGCTATAATTAGCTCACAGTAGTGTTTATTTCCCAAACAGGTTTGACATATTTTTACAAATGGCCAATCACATGCAAGATTCAAATTCTGAACCTATTCAAGTGTGGAAGTGGGATTTGCAATTGATATGATCAGAGGCTTTCCATTCTCACCTCTTGTTTCTTTTACCTTGCAAAGAACCAGGGTACACTTAAAAGTAACACACAGGCAGACCAAGTGCTGCAATTCAACTAAGGGCCTGTTTATATGCAGGAAGCCGGGCTGGCCTGCTTAGCGAGACAGGCAGGCGGGATGAATTTCTCTTGTGTTTATATGAGAAAATTTCATCCCGCTCGCTGGTTTTGACAGTTGTTCAAAATAGCTTGCGGCGGTATCTTTCATCCCAGCAACCGGGCTAGTCCGCTTGTGAGTGTTTATATGGAGAAATTTCCACCCCGGTAAGCGAGATCTCACCTCTTGTCAAGTGAGATCTCACCTCTTTTCAAGTGAGATCTCGGCAACCTGGCCAGCCCACTTGTCCAATAAATGCACAGCTTACCGGGCTGTCTCACTTAGCGGGCCAGCCCGGCTTCCATATAAACAGGCCCTAAGTACCAGTCAATATAAGTCCCCGCTTGCTTGAATCTAGGAAGTGTGGACTGTGGGGTTCATGGGGCAAAGCAGGGCCACTGAGACAAAGCCAGACATTTATACAATCCAGCAATTTTGATTATGCAGTGCTGGGAAATAAAAACTGCCTACTTCTGGGTTGGGGGAGGTGGTAATTTACATTGACTGGTATTGTACACTGAATAGTTATGGGGTGCCATGGCTGCCAGTTCTGTTGTCTTTAAAACGACTGCTAATTCTAAACTGCAGTGATTCAAAACATTGTCCAAACTACATGTTCTGGAGATTATGAGTAATATTTTAACTTTGGCACACACTCATATTTTGGAACAATCACCAAGGACGCTGACTGTAAATGTATCAAGATCTGTAAATATAAAATATAAATCTTACCTGCGATTTGCCTGCCTGCGAAAAGGTTGGAACGTTTGGAACGTTTTCCGTGGTTGTGGACATACGTTCCACATCGAATGCATCCTGCCCAACATCAGCGATTGCCCAGTTTGTGAAGCAACAACGTTGGCAAATGTTGAAGCTCTTGGAAGGTCTTCGAAAGACAGCAAATATTAACGCTGATTGCCCCGGGGACTTGCTTTGAAAAGGACGAAAGCGACCAAGAAAGTGAGGCAGCCGATGACGATTGACGACGAACCAGAAGACGAACAGAACGAAACCCTCGTGAACAGTTTGTTAGCAAAAATATTAAGCCCTTCGCGAAGGTCTGTCAAACAATCGCCATTTTGCCAACCGGATATGTACTAAGTACAGTAATGAGTAAAGTGATATTGTACCTGTCAGTCGTGGATCGTTGTGACGCATTTCCGATGCGAAATGAGATCGATGAGATCAGATAGGTAATATTTAAAAACATGTCAGCTGTGGTGTGGGAAAAATAAGTTTAAACTGCCAAATCTACCAATTTTTTATGTGTGTGTAAAGATAGTGCAAGTGAGAGTCTGCTATTTTACGCGCGTCGAAACACTGTTATTCAAACATAAATATTTCGCGTTCTAGATCGAATTTAAAAAATCCCCCCGAAGAAATTAAAGAAGAAAGCATGCTTTATCAGAATTTGTCAGTTTTGGCGAAAAAAGTTTAATATCGAATGTCACCGAGGGCGTAGAACAAGGTGTTATTTTCTCACTCCTTTTGTTTACATGTTTCGAATTTCAGGCATTCTGATTGGTCAAGAACGCAAAATGTAAACAAACGCGCT
>CACRXK020012093.1:0-15523 GCA_902702795.2 Paramuricea clavata
TGTATTCCGTACCACGGGCGAAAATACTTCAGAGTAGTCGACTCCTTCGGCTTGGGTGTAGCCTTGGGCCACTAGTCGAGCTTTATATCTTTGTACACAGCCGTTTTCATCTCTCTTTACTTTAAAAGCCCATTTGCTGCCGACAACGTTCTTGCCTTTGGGTAATGAAACAAGTTCCCAGGTTTCGTTTTCAATAAGCGAATTATACTCTGAGTCAGTAGCTTGTTTCTATTCTGCTGAATGTTCTCCAGAAAAGGCTTCATCCATATTAATTGGCTCGTTAATATCTGCTGTTATATCGTTCGCTAAGTAGCATTCCTCATCAAATCTATTGGGTGGTCTTCTCATTCTGCGTTCACCAACGTTACGAACTTCATTCATAAACGTCTCTTCAAAGGTTCCTCCCACTGGCTGGTCATTGGCTTGCTGGTTTCCTTCAGCATTCTCTGCAACTCTTTGATTAGCAATTTCATCTTGATTTTCATTTCCGTCAACAGGAGTTTCTTCGATCATTATCGGAATATCATCCTCTGCGCGATCATCAAAATTTGATGAAGTTTGAATATCAAAGTCATGAAATTTCTTCTCCAGAAATATGACATCACGACTGCGAAGGAATTTACGAGAAACAGGATCATATAACTTATATCCTTTCACACCTTCTGGATACCCCATGAAAATTGACTTTCTAGATTTTTCATTGATTGTCAGGGATATGCATGTACGTAATACATCCGAATACGCGTAAATTGGACACATCAGGTTTCTTTTCAAACAAGCATTCGTACGGAGTGATATCATTTAAAGCTTTCGTTGGGCTGCGATTTCGCACGTAAACTGAGGTATTGACTGCTTCAGCCCAGAATTCGTTTGGAATATGTGCATGGGACAATATGGATTGGGTTGTTTCTACGACCGTTCGGTTCATTCTTTCCGCTACACCATTCTGCGCTGGGTTGTATGGTACGCTTAATTGATGAACGATACCATTCTTCTTCAGGAAAGATTCGAATTCTTTCGATGAATACTCTCCTCCGTTATCAGAACGTAGAACCTTGATTGGCTTTCCAGTGATATTCGTAGCATAGGTGTGGAACTCTTTGAACTTTTCCAAGACTTCGCTCTTGTTCTTCATGAAATATACAAATGTATAGCGCGAGTAGTCGTCGATGAAGCTTACATAATATCTTGATCCACCAAGAGAAGGTACAGACATTGGACCACAGACGTCGCTATGGACAAGTTCGAATGGTTCACTAGCACGATAATCAGCAGTCTTCGGATAAGGACAGCGATGATGCTTCCCCTTGATGCATGCTTCACAGAATTGATTTTCATTCGTATTGCTTACACCGTCCATTCCACTTACCATATTTTCGTTAATAAGTTTGTTCACATTGTTCATTCCCAGATGGCCAAGTCTACAGTGCCACAAATACCGATCTGTATCAGGTTGTTGTTTGGCAATGTTCACATGCTCTTTCACAATATTCAAGACATATAACTTTCCTTGGATCTCTCCCACAGCTAAAATCTTCGAATTCCGAGAAATTTCACACTTGTTTTCTTTGAAAGTAACAGTTGCATCACGTTTCACCATTGCATGGACTGACAGCAAGTTCTTATCTAACTTAGGGGTGCACCGGAACCAGTTTTTTAAGTTCCGGCCGGAACCGGATCCGACCGGAACTGGAAAAAAGTTCCGGCCGGAACTGGAACTAATTTATTAAGCCATATATAGTCATATGTTACTTTGTCCGCTGCCAGACAGGCAGACACTTCAAGTCATAAAGGAGAGAGCTCGCAAATGTTAGAATAAAAAGATTGACAAGCGTTAAACGTCATAATGAAGTGTTAATAGTGTACATTTCCCTTGCGTAGTCCAAATTTCTTCCTACTGTGAACTTTTGTTAGACACAAAAACGTTTGATATTCTATCCCTCTGAAAACGACAGAGTTCCGGTTCCGGCCATGCTTTTTTTATTAGTTCCGGCCAGAACCGGAACTCTGAAAAATCGGGGTTCCGGCCGGAACTAACCGGCCGGAACCGAGTTCCGGTGCACCCCTAATATTGTTATATCATGACTGTATCGGACTGGTTGGAACAACCTTGCAACAAGTCCGATAATACCAACAAACTTGTTACAAGTTGTTAACAACTTGTTCCAAACTTGTTGACAACTTGAGACAAGCAGTGCAATCACAACTTATTGATGGCTTGTTTGGCAGACTTGCTAAAAGATGTGAGATCTTTATGCATGTAATGTGCTTTATTTTATTATTTTACTCTGTCTAACACCAGACAATTTTATTTCCCAAGGGGGCGTACTGCCGCTCGCTGGGGTTAATAACATACCTCCTCTTTATTTTATTATTTTACTCTGTCCAACGCCAGACAATTTTATTTCCCAAGGGGGCACACTGCCGCTCACTGCCAGGGTTAATAACATACCTCCTTCTCTGGCCTTCTTGGAAATGGCGATTGATTAAAAAACATGTTTGACATATTGTTTGTATCATGTAGAGGACTTTCTGAGTAGAATCCAACGCTGTTTGATTTCAATGTTCCAATTAAACTCATACTTTTGACAAGAGCTGCAAAACAACATACGGTAGCAAGTTAATTATACAAGATGACCCATCTGGACAGGGGCAAAGATAAGATAAAAAAATACTCAGAAACCACCGAGTATTTAACAGGGTGTATTAAAAAAACAAGGTAATCCAATTTTGGCATGTTATCATGAGTTATATATTCCGCTTATCCATTTGCTTTTATCATACCAAATAAAACAAAGATTAAGCTTTTAGCTGTCGAATGATACCTCACTTGTATCATTGCGATAAAAATAGCCAAATACAATCCAATTTTAAAATGTAGCTCGAAATCGCATTTTTCCACTGTTGGGAAATGCATGTAAAGCTATTGTTTGAGTATTGAAATTATTCTCATTTGGGATTCAAACTTAAGTCACTTGAATCAAGATGATGCAACTCATATGTAAACATCAAGTTTTGGTAAATTTCTACTTGCAATTTTGCATAAAAATTGAGTGATTAAAACATTCACAGAATTGGAAATTTGCAGACTGAACTTGCAATGGCATATGTTTCCCAAATGGGCAACAAGCATGTGGGCAAATGTTCGAAAATTAGAAGAACATTAAAAAATATTTTAAATCCTAAAAGTGGAAAAAATGCAATTTCAACCAACCACTTTAAATCAGATCGTATTTTATCACAATGATTTCATAAAGGTGTCAAATGACAGCTAAAAGGTAGCCTGCGAACAGGCTCTCAAGCTGAATTGAGAGCCTGCATCGATGACTAATGAATTTGAATATCTGCCCCGTAACGTTCGTTTTTCCAAATATGGAATGTCTGTCCTTATATGGTGTTGTTTACAACTTTCGTGCAAACTAAATTTAGACCGTGCAAACTAAATTTAGATCGTACAGTTTATACTGTTTTTCGAAATATAAGATATTCAAGCAAAAGTTCAAATGTTTTAAACACTGTTTTCTCAAAACAGAACATTTCGTGCTTTGAGATAAGACGGCCAAGACCAATTTGATCAGTTAATGTGTTTTTTATGCATAGTGCTTCAGCAGTTGACATATATAGAGCTCAGCGGAAACATATAAATTATAGCCTCTGACCAATGAGAATTTCGCGTCACGATTTGAGACGCAGATATTCAAATTCATTAGTCATCGATGCAGGCACTCAATTCAGCTTGAGAGCCTGTTCGCAGGCTAGCTAAAAGGTGGCATACTTTCCGAAAGGGTCTGTTGGAAATTTATACAGATAAATCTACCAATTCCAATTGCCTACCAATAATCAACCCAAACCCAATACTAATACCAATTATTATATGCCTTTTCAAAATTCTCTGTTCTGATTGGTTGACAAGCAGTCCGTAAAAACCCATATCCGGACTGTGGTCCATATTTTTCGTATCTGGACCGGTGTCCTGGATGTTGTTTATCTGGCGGGAAATTTTTGCTTTGCAAACAGAAAAATTTTTTGTTTTTTAAATTTCCAATTGAGCTTTACAGATAAAAATTTCAAACAACCAAATTGTTTTTGATTGAGCATGCATGCCTACCGTATATTGTTACCCAGTGAAACTGACGATCAATAGCCGATTTAATTTGTGTGAAAAGCATATGCTCACAGACTCAGTTCAGCCATATATAATAAACCGATTATTGACCTCGCTTGTTGGATCTGTACTGTGAAATATCAGACTTCTGCATGTTTTTTGCATGGACTTCGCTCCTTCGTCGCTCGGTCCATACTAAAAAACCTCGGTCTGATATTTCACAGTACAGACCTCACGGTCGGTCAATAAGCCTTTATTATCGGTCAATCACTATATGTATCTGATAATTTGTCTGTATAAACGTGGTGAACAGATCCCAGTGTGGAAAGTTTGTTTCGCACAACCAAGAAATCGAGCGTGCAATTTTTATGCTTTCCATATATTTACTATTAAATCTTTTATTAAATATCGGTCGTGCAATTTCCAGTCAGGTCTGTCAGGAACAGATCATCCATCAAGATGAACTATGCATAGTTGGCATTTCCACTCGTTAGCACCTCACTCGATTGAATAATAGTTGAAGGGTACGTAATGGAGTAAAATTTATATACATTTATTAGACCTAATCCGGCAGGAATCGCGGGCCCGCAGGTTCAAATCCATCCAGGGACATAAAGTTGCATTTTTGCTTCTGTTAATTCCTGATTAGGTCTAATAAATGTATATAAATTTCTCCCCTCGACAATTCAATCTACAATACCTGAACTATACCTGTTACTGCGCCATATTTTGTCTGGCAAATTTTTAATTATTTAATATATTCCCGTAATAGTTTCTAAAAAAACAATAAAATAAAGCCTATTATTATTAAAAGTACTTGTTAAATTTCAAACATTTTACAAAACTAACACAATAAAATTTACAAATTTGTTTATATCAAAAGTAATCATATAAAATCTTGTATAATTTAATATCCAAAAGTCAAATTATTGACTTTTATACAGTATTAAAATTCGCATATCCACTGTTGGCTTTTATATTTATTTTGAGAAAAAAAAACTATTATGCTATAATTTGTAACATTAGCCTATTTTATTCATTACAAATCGACTAAAAAAACACTTGAATAGCGGAGTGATTATAATTTATAAACAGAAAACAGTGTTTTAATAATACAGCGAGTGGATTTAATAGTTGTCTCACCTGACACCTGTGAATTTAAGTGCAATTTTCATACCTTTTGAAACCGTTTTAGCCCACAAAAAGCAAGCCATGCGTAACAAGAGAGTTGTAGTTTTGCTCAATATATTACTTACCTTTTTAGAAACAAGATTTATTGATAAATTTGCGTCCAAAATACAAAGTTTTAATTTTGTACAAAAGCTTCGCTTCTGTCCCGCGCAAGCTTTTTCAGCAGGGGACTGGGGAGGAAAATGTAGAAAATTCACCAAAGACTTCATTTAAGTTGCCATATAATGGCTCAATTTTCCGGCAATATCCGGACCTGAAACGACAAAAACCGACACATAACGGTACAATCCGAATACAAATAACGTGAAATTTAAAAATTAAAATTCAAATTTCAAAATTTGAAAAAGAAAACATGGACGTTTCTCCAAAGCGAGCAAGTACACCTGTTCACGATTCAGTGTTGAATAACACGGCTTTTTCGATGGATTCACTACAGATTGGCGACTCTACGCGCTCTCTGCTTTCTCCTTTGTATAATAAGGAGAAAGGATCGGATGAGCACTCTTTTTGTGGCGAAAAAACACCGTCTGAAAAGGAGTCGAGTAGTGGCTCTACTAGTAGCAGACGTTCTGATGCAAAAAGTGATCGGAGTTATAGCGATGAATCTGAAACTACTGTTAAGAAAGGAAAAGCAAAAAAACTAAGCAAACGTTCAAACAATAGTACTAGTAGAAGCTCATCAAGTAGTAGAAGTTCTTATTCAAGTTCAACAAAAACATCGAAAACAGAATTGTCTGATAGTAGAAATAGTTCAAAAATCTATACTGAGCAACAATTACCTTTGAGTCCGTGGGAAAAATGGCTTCTAACTAAAGTTGTTGAGGACAAAGAGCGTGCCAAAACTGACAAGAGGAATAAGGAAATACAACAAGAAATTGAGCACAAAGAGATGAACGAAAAATCTGAAAAGGAAATGCGGGCAGAAGTGAATAGAAAAGAATGGCTAAAATTAAAACGAAATGAGGAGAAAGTTAAGAATGAATTAGCGGCAAGATTGGAGAACGAGAAAGTACAGCGAAAGCAAGAGGAACAGGCAAGAATACAAGAGAAAGTTGAAGACAGTTACGAGAAATGGTTGGAAGCAAAAGAGAGTGAACGAAAAGAACAAATAGAAAATAAAAAAATGTCTAAAAGAGAGAGGAAAGAAAATGAGTTTCAACGAAAACAACAAAGCGACGAAGCTTATAAACTATGGCTTGAAAAATCAAAACAACATCAAAAATTACAAAACAATCATTTTGGCTACATAGGGGGTAAGGTTACTGGTTACTACGATTGGACAACCTATCCCATGCCGTCTTACAATAACCCCAACCCATGGGTGTCTCCAAAGGTTCGGACACGGTACCAAAGTAAAATAAAGTTGCAGAATCCGTCACCGCCGTTGTTGTTTAAGGAGCTTGAAGAACGCGAGAGGAAAACGAAACATAGACAGAACGTTAAAATGAAACGCAGTGGAAATAGTGTTTGTTGATTGGTATTAAAATTTGAAAATGTTTTGTTGTTTTGGTCTTGTGGTTAACCAGCAGTTATCAGAGAGAGAAAAATATTAATTCTCTTTATTATATACGTAGTAGTCTTGTATTTGGTGGCAAATAATTGGAGTTGAGAGATGCAGAAGGATTTGTAGATGGAAATCCCTAATAGCAGTTGCGAAAAATGCAACTATCGGGCCCTTTCGCAGGAATCGAACCTGCGATTCCGTTGCAGCAGCACAGTCATATTTTAACAATCGTCAAATAAGCTACACAAAACAGACCAATATTAGCACTAATAATCGATTTAATATAACCCTTTGAAATATTAACAAAACCACCCACAGAGAACACAACTTATAAATGCCTATAATCAAATCTGAATTAAATACTCTATTTTAATAATTAAGTAAACTTAACAGCCAAAAAAGAATATTTATTCCACAATACAACCAATATAGGTGAATTTCAGTGAAGTGAATTTCAATATAGGTGATAATGCATCAACTCTTTAAAATAATCACTTATCTTAATCAGAGTGATAACTACCATTTGCAAGGACTGGCGAAGTAGGGGCATGCCCTAACAAAGAGTAGTTTTGATTTTATAGAAACAGTATGTCACAATGAGTATTTGTCAACACAGTTCATAAATGCCTCAACTGTATTTTTCATATTATATGCTTAAAATCTTCTGAATACTCAATGTGTCTTTACCACGGTAGAGAATATTATTTGATGATGTCATACATTAAAAAATGCTCACCTTTGCACTTTTTCTGTAACAAGTTTGGAACAAACTGTTAATAACTTCTCACAAGCTTGACAGCATTCCAAGGTTGTTTTAACAAGTCTAATACAATCATGATATAACAAGAATGTTACAAGCTTGCATGATCCCACAAGGTTGTAACAATATTGTTATGTCACGACTGCATCGGACTTACAGTTGCAACAACCTTGCAACAAGTCCGATAATATCAACAAGGCTGCTAGAAGTTGGTAACAGCTTGTTTCAAACTTGTTGACAACTTGGGACAAACAGTACGAACACAACTTGTTGACGGCTTGTTGGCAGACTTGCTACAAGATGTGAGATTTTTATGTGTGTAATATGTAAAACACTTCAATGAAAAGCACCTATATTCAATTGTTGCTAAAACCCAATATCTACCTAACATAATATAAACTTGTCTAACTAGTAGTAACTATATATCTGCATGTGTGCATACGTCATAAACTGACCACAGATCACAAATTGGTTTGGATGTAATGAATCTGATAACTGCTACAAGCTCTCGTATTTCCATAGAGAACAAACTTATATAGTTTACAAAAACTATCCAAATTGATCTGAGATGCGTGGCCAAGTCTATCAATTTAGTCCTAACGTATATAGTATATAGTATTTTTTCCTATACCCATGTTCACAAAGTGTGCAAACTAGGAATTTTTTCCCTAGAAACATTCTCCAAAGGTGGACATTGAATCAGAAAACATGGTTTCAAAAACAAAACCTAAATTAGCCATTCCGAAGTTGATGAGTGGACTGGGGACGAGTGTTAAAAAGTGCTCAAATTAGGGAATGAACCAAATCACTAAAACGACCACCTTGAAATTAGTCAGTATACAAAGTTTGAAGATGTTTACATGAATACCTTCGAATAATAAGCTTTCGAAAATGATGAAATTACTGATTTGGGATGTGCGTCCCCCAAAACAAAAATTACAGTACATTTCATAGTAAACATCGCAATTTTCGAAAGCTTATTATTTGAAGGGTATTCATGTGAACGTCTTCAAACTTTGTATACTTGGTTCATTTCTTAATTTGGGCACTTTTTAACACTTGTCCCCAGGCATCTCATCAACTTCAGAATGGCTAATATATCCATAAAACTGCTTATCCCTCGCCCCAAGATGTAGCAGTGCATAGCTGCCAGTATTAGAGGGCTACTCTGTGTAGGTATCTCTCATTACCCAAACCACAGAGTAGGTACATACAGAGTTGTAACAGGCTGTCGTAAACACTGTGGGAACTTACATTTTCATGTACTCACTTTTTTGACAGGCGGCTGGGCAAAAAAATCAACTGCTCGTGCTCGGCAAGTTCCGCAAGCAGTAAAAGCGAGCCGCCATCGAATGGGGATGCATGCCTCTAGTAACCTACCGAGCATGCACACAAAAAAAGTGGGTACACTAGTTACAACTCTGTATGTATCTACTCTGTGGCCAAACCCTCTAATACAGCCGGCTATACCATGACACCTCAAGTATTTTCCTGCCTTGAAAAAAGGCTTACTTAGAACATAATATGAACAAAGTCTTCCTCGAAGACAACACAACGCCAAACCTTTAAAACAAAGTTACCGACTGACTTTTGGTTTGCATGACTACCTGTTTATTTTGCTGCAAACACATGCTACAAATCTTCAATGGAAATGACCTGATGAAAATATATTACCCCACAACGGATTGAGGTTTTTGTTGTGTGAAGCAATAAGACTTAGATCTTGGATAAATAACCATGTGTTTCCAGGTAACCGAACGACTCATTGTATTTGCTTGGAGGCAAACATTAGCAGAGCTCCGATGCTGAAGCCAGCGAGGGCAAATAGACTCCAGTTTTTAAAGTCAAGTTCGTTAGGGAAGAAATTATCTGCTCCAGGTTGTTTAAAGAAAGTCACAAATCCAGCCTATAATGGATAAATGTAATCAGTGAGGAGTAACAAGTTTGTTAAGTTTATCAAGTCTTAGCATTCTACACATTAGGGACGTATTTTATGACTGGGGTTACACTGGTTCAATAAGAGGTAATCCTTGATAGAGCTATCCAGTATAAATAAAGTTAGTTTAGGTTTACAAATTCTAATAATGAGTGTTTATATGATCCCGCCACTTAAAATTATCCCGCCTAGACGGGATCTTGGCAACAGATGCCCATATAAACATTTTCCCATATAAACATTTCATCCCGCCTGTACTTTTCCCTTGAGCATGCGTAAATGCCTTTTCTGCAAAAAATATGACATCAAGCACTTAAATGGCTTCATCCCGGCAATATATTCTGCCCATATAAACACACTATCCCGCCTGGATGGGAAACTCGCCTAGGCGGGATCATACAAACAGGCCCTTACTGGACCTCTAGGGAGAACAGTTTAGAACTGATAAAGCTATCCAGTATTCAGGTTTCCTTTTGTATGGATGAATAGGGGATGACCCTTATCCCACCTCCAGGAATTACAATATAGGTGTTAAAAGCTTATATCCTTATTAGGTTTTGAAAAGTCAAAAACCTATATCAAAATACTTCAACAATATTGAAAGTGAATTATTTACAGTAACATAACTTCCTTCTTTAAATTGCAGCTTTTATTATAACCTCAAAATATACCCTTCATAATTGCAATTCAATTTAATTGAATATTTACAGTAACATATGCGATGAAAATAAACCTCCGGGAGAACAAGGGTATTAAATATCACAACCAAATCAATTTTATTAAAAAATGCTCGATATATTTTAGGAATGACATATTTAAATTTTTGGCCACCGGTCCACCAGAAAGCATCGAAAATATGGGCGAATATATATTGTATTTCCTATATATTTGCATATTGTTATTCATATTCTATAAAATTCGTGCTAAAACGCACGCAAAAAAATGCTTATTGGTTTGCTTTAACTCGAACTTCTATGACAGATATTCACTGTAGGAGCCAAACTTCTAAAATATTTCCCATTATTGACATTTACATTTTGCAGTCGTATTGTAAACAAATATCACACACTAAGCTCCCTTTAAATTAATGTTGCTTTAAAACTCGTTTTCCTTACATCAAAATGCTCCGTGAATTGATTCAAATTTCGCGTTAAATTGCTGTTGAAATACTAGTTCGTTCAAGAATTTATTACAGTGACTTAAAACAGCTCAAAAAATACTATATAACCCTTGCCAAGAAAACTTTGAATTGATAAGAATGCAACTACTTGAAAAAAATGATATACCTTCGCTCGAAACATCTGGAAGTTCCGCTTGAATATTTCAGGCACTTGCTTCCCTGATAGTATCAAAGTTGTCTTACTATTACCCCGTTCAAGCATATAACCCTGTTGCTGTTATACATCTCACATTTATTAAGTCATTTAAGTGTTACAAATCTTATATTAAAGAACCCTATGACATATAGCACATATTGTTCGCATATTATTGCTGATACGTACCCAGCTTCCATGGGCTTCGATCCAATCTCGTAAGTTTGTTTCCACATATTCGGTCATCCATTCGGGTATATCGTCCAGAAATGGCCAAAGTTGCGAATTATTAGCACAATGTACGGCAACAGATCCACCGAAGGCCAAAAAGGCAACGATTCGCCCCCAGTTTATTCCTGTTACAAAAATCTCATCTGAAATCCCCAGAAATATCACTTGAATATTCTCCGATGTCATGTGCAGTTGGTCGCCCAAATTTGTGAAAAGTTCGCTCGAGTCATCGATCAATGCATCTACTGTGCGGCGCACATGGACTTGGTTTATATCAGGGCTAGGATTTGGCTCGAATCTTTCAAAATTGAAACCGTTTTTTACCAAAATGTGACTCAACAGATCGTGTATCACTTCTCGAACACCTTCTCTCGTTATTGTACCGGGCGAACGAAGCATTTCATGCAAAATTCACCGACCTTTCACCAAAATCGAACTTCCATACGCTTTAAACGGTTGCACAAGATCTTCTCTCCCCCGCAGCTAAAAAACAATTGCACGCCCTGGGTTGCTGGAAATTGACCAATCAGTGACGAGCAGTCTTTATGACGTATGCTTAATAATAACTCTGACAATTTGACCGCGTTTGAAGTGGCCGCTTTTCCGATGAGAAAATTTTATCTAATTGGCAAAAATTGTCAAAATAGTTTCTTAATTCAACGCATTTTTAATATGATAGGATATTTGGAAATACCTACAGAATACATATAATCGGAGCTTTTGAAATTTAAATGTTTTTTTATAGAATTTAGCACAAAAAAGATTTTTATATGTGGGCGGTAACTTTTTTGTGAGAATATTCGAATTGAAAGTATGTCAACGATTCCTCTGTTCTTTGACCTCAAGAAGTCAAGAATTTGTGGATTTTTCGCACTTCATGATCAGTCAGCATATTACGGAGTTATACTTTTTCTTACAATTTCCTCTCAAAGTTGAGGTGAAATCGACTCAAGCCACTCAAATAATTGAGAATTCTGATTTGCTTTAGGAAAGTTGTAACGACATGTTATAAACTCGAAACATAATTGCCATTATTGTAAAGCTATTTCCGTACCCAGCTGATGAGAACATAAACATTCCATTTATAGGGTGGGTGGGAATTTGCTGTTTTAAGCGCATTCTTGAGCTCGACGTTTTATCTGTCTACATCTAAGTAAAATTAGATTTCTCTCGAAAATAACTGACATTTTTGCAAACTGGCACTATTCACAGAAATGCAAAGTTAGCGGAAAAGCGCGGAAATACTTCACATTGCAACTTGTTAAAGTAAAGTTTTTAACATTGACCTTTTGGCTTTGGCTAAAAACATTTTCAAAACAGCGAGTAGCAGTATTTGGTATAAAGATTTGATTACGCAAAAAAATGTTTTGTTTCGCCTTGCAAAGAGCCTCTGGAACCATGATAGCAGTTATTTTAAATTTGGCAAAGGTTTCGACCGTAATAGCACAGAACTTGAAATATAGTTTTCTGTGGTAATAGCATCTATTAAAGACTAAAAAGGTAAAAAAGGGGAATGGTGACCAAGTTTGTTTTGACTATTTTAAGGAAAATCTACACTTGCCAAAACTACATGCCGAAATACAATAAAATACACAGCTGTAGGTCAACCGCTTCTTACGTATGAAGAAACCGTTATTAACAAACTACTTCCTCAGTTCTGAAGAAGGGTAGGGCACTAGGGGTTTTGTGGTCACTCAAAAACAGACTCTTTTTTGCAGATAGGAAGACGTTTGACCAATTATTTACAACTCGTTACACGTCAATAAGCCCGATTCTTCACTTGACACTGGTTGAAAGTTTTGGGTTTTCGACTGGGAACTACATATGCTGGCAATGTACAGTTGATGAAATGAGGTCATTCACAAGGTCCTGTCACTATTGGGTCACTATTGGGTCACTATTGGGTCACTATTGCGCATGAGAGAAACAAACGTATGAGAAGCGTGTGAAAATTAATGAAATAATTTTCATATATACGCACAAAATTACAAAAATCCCTTGAAACGCCAGCGTATTCAGCTAGCGTGTGCCTAGAGTATGCTTATCGTATAAAATATATCGTCCGCTAATAAGCACAAAATTTTTAAGCATGCTTTAAAAAAAGTTTCTGTCTCCCCGTGTCTCAGCGTATGCGACCGTGCTTGAAACGTATACAACCTATGCCCAACGTACCCCTAGCGTATGTCAGCGTATACCAGCGCAGTATAAGTGATACTTTTCATACGCTGGCATACGCTATAGTACGACTAGCCAATAGGGCCTTCATATTATGATTTATGATCTCCAGTTTACATTCGTGGATATTTCGAACATTTGAGTTTTCGTTCAAATCCATTATTGGGTAGCCCCAACTTGATGTTTTTGAAAGAATATGCGGTGATTTCGAGGGCAACAAGAACCGTTATCGGCCGTATGAATGAAATCCCAAAGTGCCGGCGATTTAATGATGAAGCACATTTTCTTATATGCACTTGGGGGCCCACCACTGAGCTCTACTATATATATCTGGAGATCGTGCTCCCATATCTCGTCAAACAAAAAAGTGTCCGCAAAAACATGGCGGATTTCGAGCTCCGCGTCCACTATTTTCGGGCGATTTACCACTGACCACATAATATTTTTGAAAGCCACCTGTTTTCGCACCCCCCTGGATGCAAAAAGTATACACTGTGTAATTATTAAACTATCAAGTTTCACAACTTTATATTTTGTCAACATGCCGCGTTAATATTGCTCGGTTTATGGTTGTCACAACTCCTTTGACAAAGACGGATTGTATTCACACTGTCACTGGTAAGGAAATATTATTTTGTGCTTAGATATCATTCGAGAAGTTTTTTCTGTAGTTTATGTTTTGTTCACGTGCATGTGTCACATACCAGCTTTTCTCGACTATGGCCTCCTTTCTGATGTTTTTGCATGCAGTTTGTTTCATTCAAATATTATATTTCCATTGTTCCTTGTGATGTTCTCATGTGCGTTTTTCCTACCTACTGTACAGTGTATTTTATAGGCCTGTTTGTATTTATGAAAGCATATTGTTATTGAATTTTTTCCCTTCACATATTTAAGTATTCCTGATGCAAAGAAGCATCCAGAGTTGTACAGCGTATGGGTTGAGTATATGAATAAACATGCGACAGTGAAGTCTGTTCCTGCGAAAAGTAGTCGTTTGTGTTCAGATCACTTTAGTGCTGATATGTATGAGATAAAGGGCAAAAGCCAGAAATTAGTATTGAGACTGGATGCTAATACCAACAATAGTTACACAAAGGTTTGCTCAGGTCATTGGTGCGATTTAAAGTGTTATATGTAACAGTGTGCATGAGTTACATTCTTTGCTAAGGGACAAGTCATTATTAATGCCGGGTAGGGGGCTGGACGAAATTTTTATGAATAGCAAAAATTTTTCATGACCCCTTATTTTTCTAACAAACTATTTTATCCCCCCCCTCCACCCCAATTCTGAATTCAATTACTCTAAGTCAGTTTCATAACCATTTTTCCTGCCCTCATACTCAGTTTACTTGCAGATGTAAAGAATATTGTAAATATTGAAAATAAAGAATATTGTAAATATTGAAAATGATAGCCAAGTAGATAATTCAGACTTTATACCTGAAAACTTGTTGGTCCTCAAACAAAAAAACCCACAAATCAGACCTACTTTTACTAATTGAAAAAAATACATTTGTGTCTGGTGGAAGCATTACTGTATATTGAAGAGATGGCAGAAGAGACTGTCAACAACATGCAGAAACAGAACATGCAAAAGAGGTCCACTGTGTTAAAAGCAGGACAACAACTGTCAATTGAATCTTGCATTTGCAAATGCAGTGCATGACCCTTTAGACAAATTCTTTGGTGATGATGAGGATGACAATTTCCATATACAGTGCCTAGAACACAACTTTTAGGTTCAATATATTGGGCATTACTGTTCAATGTATGTATACTGTATATATCCATCACTCTTTTGATATTGCATGTTATAAACTATAGATTTTATTTTTTGCCCCCCCCCCCTTTATGTTCAAAATATTTTCTCCCCCCCCCCTTCACTGGTCAAAAATTTTTTGTGGCCCCTCTATATTAAATTTTTTTGTTACATTTACTAGGAATGGTATGCTGGATATGTTTTAAAAGAGGGCATACAAAAATTGTGTGCCCAAATAGAGCAAAAACCCACTCAGACAGTTGTTCAAGAACAACATAATTGGCACAATTGCCATGATAATTCACTAAGTAACTTTGTGTATGTTATAATGTGTGAATGTTGTGTGAGTGTTGTGTGTTAATTTTAATTTATTTATTAGGCCATTAATAAATATGCTTGGTTTGAAAAATATTTTAGGGGGGATGTCCCCACTGCTGGTGCCACCACTGGAAATATCAGCTAATTTAATAGCCAGCATAGCTTCAATAAAATATATTGAAGTAAATATGACATCAAATACTCTTTTATTAAAAGCGATAGCTATGT
>CACRXK020012094.1:7500-10966 GCA_902702795.2 Paramuricea clavata
AGTTTAGAATTGATGAAAATATAAAATACAATGATATCTCCTGTGGTTTTTCTAGCCTCCTTCGCGCCGCCGGTATACTACTTTGTGTGGTTTGCCTTATTTTCCATCGTTCAAGGTGTCGTTTTCTAGGCACGTGACCATAAATTCGCGCCTTCTGCGCGATGGTTATTACATTGCATTATGGGATATATACAAGAGATTTCACCAGCGGGGAGTCACATAATCCCTACCCAACAAAGGGAAATTATATGGGCGAGCCAAGAGGCGCATGCGGGCGGTTTGCGCACGGTGATTCGGTTGGCATGCGTGGTGGGTGTGCGTTGGACACGGAGGACGGTTTTCGACGGTCGCCCACGCACAACATACCCTGACGACAGTGCGCGGCGACTGTTACGCACATAAATACGGACAGAGAACAAGTATAGACGTGCTGCTTCGGCAGTACATATACTAAAATTGGAACGATACAGAGAAGATTAGCATGGCCCCTGCGCAAGGATGACACGCAAATTCGTGAAGCGTTCCAAATTTTTCGGCCCCTGCGCTTGAAAAATATTTTCCGCCGCTGCGCAACGCTTCGGAAACGAAGGACTCGCAACCTTTGCGCGCGCGGCGATGGGGATTCGAGTGGGAAACTGCGCGAGTACAATTGTCGATGTCATTCGATTCTGTGGTAATAAAACGCTTTTTCATTTTTTTCAGTTGGTATCTCAACCAGCACTTGATGGAAACAACGATATGACGAAATGTATTTTAGGAATTTCAAGCTTAGAATTGATGAAAATATAAAATACAATGATATCTCCTGTGGTTTTTCTAGCCTCCTTCGCGCCGCCGGTATACTACGTTGTGTAGTTTGCCTTATTTTCCATCGTTCAAGGTGTCGTTTTCTAGGCACGTGACCATAAATTCGCGCCTTCTGCGCGATGGTTATTACATTGCATTATGGGATATATACAAGAGATTTCACCAGCGGGGAGTCACATAATCCCTACCCAACAAAAGGAAATTATATAAGTCTCGCAGCGATATACAACCGGAGGAAATGGTTTTGCCAAATGATAGGTACTATATTGAAACTCAATACCTTGACGTTATTTTAAATCGAAAAATTTTCGTTTTCGCTGCGAGACAGATTTCTCATCCAGCCTCTATGATGGGTCATTCTGTCAATTGAACAATTTCGTTCAGCAAAATTCCATCATGTTCAGCACAATTCTTCGTGAGAACTAGATCGGCGTCCTTAGGCTTAATGATGCCTTCGGCCAACTGGATAAAAAGAAATCTTCTTGAGAATTTGGCATTTTAATTGCGAAAGAAACGGCACAAAAATTTGTGCTACGTCGCCGTCGCGAGACGCGCCAAAATCTGAATGTTGTCACACCCTCCTGGCAGTTTGACGTCCACGCTTCTATGCTTCAGCGGTAATACTCGCATTTTTAAAGTGATACTTGATCCTCTGCGTTGTATACCATATCCTCGGTTTTGAACAGTAAAAGCTCTCTGTTAGGTTGAAACCTTGACATAAAACGAAACTAGCGTCTATTAAGCAATGAAGCCCCATTTACACTACGGTCAAATTTTGGTACGGCACAGATAAAATTCGTACCTGTACCATGCACTTTTTTGGTTCTTGGACTACCTATTTACTAGGTAATCCAAGAACCAGGAAAGTGGTACGGTACCAAAAATTGAGCGTAGTGTAAACGTGGCTTGAGAGAACACTGGAATGACTTAATTGATAAATTAGAAATTATGAAATTATGGAACGAGAAATAATTCAGGTTGGTGAGTAGGTCGGGTCTCTTTATGTATTTTTTATATGTATCGATCACAATGTATTTTGTGAGTAAAAGGTTCAAAACAGATCACAAAGATCGAAATAGTAATAACTCAAAATTTGTTGGAGAGAGACATTTTAACTGTCACAGTTCAATAAAATTCATGGAATTAACAGTAAATATTCTGAAAGAACATTAATAACATTTCTCCCTCGTCTGTTGGAAATTCCGGGAAACTGGTCCATTAATTATTAATCGTTTCTAAAATATTTGTAAAGCTGTAGTTACACGAGCAACAAAATTGCAGCAACTTGCAACAAAATCTGATTTACCAAAAATTTACAAAAATAGCCCAAAAATAACTAAGCGTTGTTGTTATCCACGCGTGACACCTCGCGTAACACTTTCGCAACTTCCAACTGTTTTTCAAAACGCGTTTCGTAACTTCCGTTTCCACACGCGTTCGTTTCCACGCGCGATTCCCTTCCACGCACTTCACTTGGCGAAGACGCATGGGCATGGCGAAGTGGTTGGGCGCTTTGCAGCATGAAAGGTATGTAAAATTTGCTCTTTTGTATTTGCACATGGTTTAATTAGCGTATAAATACCTTTGTTATATTGACCTTTTCTCTTTGTGATGTTTAAATAATTTAATCGCGTTTAAAGCGGTCAAATTCACCGTCTTTAAGACAGAATCGTCGCCGCTACGGTACTTACACGTGGTCAAATTATATTCTGTATAAAATAGATGATTCGAGCATTGAAAATACGGATTTTTTTCTCGTTTACTAATATAAATCCGCCAAAACCTATACAGTTTGTGCCAGGAAAGAATTTTATTGGATTTTTTTGCCCTTCCCTACTAATAATTGACTGATAAGGGCCATTACATTTAGGCCACTATTTGTTGTATATTAGTTTCTCATCCCTGCCCGCATGCTTTTTAAGAAAATGGTCTTGTTCGCCATTATTGCCATTATTGTCGTATTTGACCATTATTATCACTTTTGTGATGTCTTCAAAGTGAAATTCGAAAGAAAGATAATTAGAAACGTTCCCAAACCAAATGTTATAGTTAAAATACAAAATTTCATACCCAAACAGCCAGTTTTCCCTGCATTAAGGTCCAGACACACCGGATGCGATTCGACAACGCGACGCGATTTTTCGATTTTCACTGACCGATGACTTTGATCCTAGTTTAAATTTTCCAACTATTTAGAATCGCTATAAAATTTAGAGTTATTTGGTCTACATATCGTTCAAAACTTTCTCTCATTGACTGCTTTATTAACTTTCAAAAACTAAAAAATCGCGTCGCGTTGCCGAATCGCGTCCGGTGTGTCTGGACCTTTACTTATACGCTTATAAATGCTTATTAAATATCCAAACTCAGCTACGATACATTTTGGGTACAAAACTATTTTACATGTGGAGTGGCCATGTTTTAATATGAAAACATGCTTTCAGTTGCACTTACAGATTGTGTGCTGTTTTCAGTTCAGAAAGTTGCAGCTGTATAAAACATACACACGCACTATGTAAATGCTTAATGCTTCCAAAATAAATTTACGGGGAGTAGAGGGGAAACCGGCAAATAATGGTCAGGGCCCGCCCGTCCGCATCAACTTTAGGAGAAGCCCTGGATGAGAAACTAATATACAACAAATAGTGGCCTTAATATC
>CACRXK020012095.1:3546-15522 GCA_902702795.2 Paramuricea clavata
CCCCCCCCCCCCCCGAAATCACACAAAGCGACTGGGACGAGGCAGTCAATTTCTTCCTTGCCACTTATACAGCGTAGAATTTATAGCTCAATATGTTTGCAACAGACATATGCAATCGACATAGTTATTCGCGACGTTCATGATAGGGACTATAACACTTCCAAAGCTAATAAACCTATATCTTAATATCCTATAACTTAGGACATTTTATCATCATGACTTGTGGACCAGCAAACCCTCTAATAAGTAATGATAAATTACGGTTAGTTACTTTTTGTGCACTTTTTGCTTCTTTTATTTCAAATACAAATATAGTTAGCATAAATTTTGGAGCAAATTTGGATGCTCAGAATGCAGGAAATGGCATTTCCGTGCTTCAAATTTCAAAAATGTTCTGTGGGACTACACCCCCAGAACCCCATTCATGCGTGATATGTTGGCTACACACATGACCTTCAGCCATTGCTATCCTCCTCTAATATATATCCCACAAAAAGTTCCCTTTTCAAAAAATGCCCCCCCCCCCACGGGAAAATCCTTAAAAAAGGCCCTGGGCAAAGGGTTGCCCCCCCCCCCCCACCCACTTGCTCTTGCTGCCCCCTCCCTAGTATCCGCCAATAATTGTCAATATATACATGTATACCTAATTCTCAGTAAGTCCAATGAAGTCTAACAACTAGATTTTGTCTTATTCAGGACATGGAATTCAGAAAACCGAAAACTTGTCATGGAAAATTTGTTGTATGTACACACGTGTAATTGGCAATGAAAACTTGCCATCTGAAAACCTCTCATGGAAAACGTTCTCATCGGTAACTGGTTTCATGGTTGGTCTCATTTTTGGACCACACACACGCACAGCGTGGAAATTTCTTCCGCCAGTGCGGAAGAAATTGTTACGGGTTTTTGAATATAACAACAACAACAACAACAACAATAACAGTTTATTACTCATAACAAATTATAGAATATTATTTACACACACTCATATTTATATGACTATTTAATGAGCACTGACAGCCAAAATAACCAAAGGGCTAAAAGATCTGGCGGTCAGTTTGTTTTAACAAGTCATCTATTCAAAATACATTACACCAAAAACAAAGACAAACGACGACAAAAAAGGACAAAGCCTAAGTAATCTCGCAATGAAAAATTTATGAACTACAAAAACGTTGTTATATAAAAAAAATCAATAACTTTGGAGAAAGGTTGCTTTCACTATTTCTTTAAATTTTTTTAAAGAATGAAATTTAACATTTTCCGCAATAGAATTCCATATTTGAGCTCCTTGGAATCTGATATTAAAAATTCCATAATTAGTTCTAGCTTTGGAAAATAAGAAACTGAGGGATTAAGTATATAATTAGAGTAGGTTTATGTGGATTATAATTTGCTAAATTAAAATGAACCTTTCCGATGTGATAGGCCTATAGCCTTTTCTAATTGCTGTAACTGGGTGTGCAAATGCCCCCTACTTCTCTCAGGAATCGGACTTGCTTTGCATTCATACTAATTCTGCCTCTGGAAATGTAGCCTCAACCATTGGTTTCAACCACGTGAAGAACAGAAATTAGTAAAATTCAATGTTACGTCCGCTACCTCTACGGATATACAGCTAATTCAAAAAAGGTTGTCCTTTGTAAATCTTAAACTCCAAACCTTAAACCTTAAACTCTAAGCTCAAAAAGCTTAATGGGGGCACAAGTTTGAAGCATTCGCAGTTGAATATTGCAGCTATTTGTAAAGGAATT
Source organism: Paramuricea clavata (assembly GCA_902702795.2). Taxonomy (NCBI): domain Eukaryota; kingdom Metazoa; phylum Cnidaria; class Anthozoa; order Malacalcyonacea; family Plexauridae; genus Paramuricea; species Paramuricea clavata. Next base: position 5,301 of record CACRXK020012095.1, read on the forward strand.
GTTCTCGCAAGAAGATATTATCACGTCTCTAAGAAAAGCGCCCCATATATGATTTCTAAACTGATTAAATAATGCTCCCATTATGTACGCCTAGAGTTAATTTAAGGTTAAGGCTTACAAAGGACAACATTTTATTCTGCAATTCAAAAATTGATCATGAAGCCGTGATTGCAGACTCAGGATATTCCCATGAAATGAGAAGACTCGTATGTTTTCTATTTCTTAAACAGAGAACTTAAACATTAAGTTAAACCTATTCCAAATACAATTTCAAACTGTTCAAATGATGAAAGTTATTGTTGTTTTTTAAGCGTTTATTAGCGAGTGGGAAACTTCAACACGGCCGCCATCTATTCAAATGGTGTAACCGCTGGAATATTCTTGGCTTCAATTTTACTTAAAGAGATGCGCTATCTATAGTATATAAGATATCTATGCATTTTATGAGTTAGCTGTATCAAAGGCGTCTGATTGCATCTGATCATCTACAGGGTGTCCAAAAAAACCCACAAAACTATTGAAATGTCGTATTGTTAGAAATTGAATGGCATAGTACAAAACATGGACTGGACCCATGGACTGGACCCAAAATTGGACCCAAAATTGGACTCAAAATTGGACTCAAAATTGGACCCAAAATTGGACTCAAAATTTTAGCCAAAATTTTGCTCAAATGGTATTTATTCGGAGAGAAACAACCCTCAGAATATCGTGCTTTGATTTAATTTGTATAGGCAAAAAACTTCACGTTCCATCACTTTTCCTTGACCTATCTAGCTATTTGTCTTCCAAAACTCTGTATTCTATTTTATGATAATAAAATAGAATAATGCATAATGATAAGCCCACATATAGCTAGTTGCGATAAATATTAGAATATATGGACAAAACAAACTTTGCGAACTCGTTACTCGTTAGAGGATATATATGCCGGAATATATAGAGGGTGTATTAATAATACAGACACAAAATGTATATAATTAAAAATAACTATATATTGATGTTAACATCAATATATTGATGGAATGAGATGATGTATTTGTGACCATTGCGCAAAGATATTTCACAAAGGTTTATTATTTACGAATTACGAGATACCCTAGATAACGTTTAGAAAATAGAATATTATATAGAATTTTGGAAGACAAATAGCTAGATAGGTCAAGGAGAAGTGATGGAAAGTGAAGTTATTTGCCTATACAAATTAAATCAATTAAGCACGATATCAGTCTGAGGGTTGTTTTTCTCCGAAAAAATAATGGATTTTTGGCCAACATTTTGGCTAAAATTTTGAGGCCAATTTTGAGTCCAATATTGGGTCCAATTTTGAGTCCAATTTTGGGTCCAGTCCATGGATCCAGTCCATGTTTTGTACTATGCCGAAATTGAATGCTCTAGCACAGTAGCACTAAGCTGAACGCAAAGGCGTAAAATATTGATCGGGTGCATATACGGATTATTTAAATGTTGACACTTATTTAAGAAATTAAAATATCTTTGTAAAGCGCACTATTCAGTTAAGCCTGGTTCACATTGATCGTAAACATCGGCGATGCCCATTGTCGGTGGTCATGATGCATAAAATGTTTTGTGCATTTTCTTCTAGAACATCGCCGATTAATGTGAACCAGGCTTTATGCTCTTGGGAATTTAAATCAGCTACTTAAACAGTTTCTATACGCAAAAAATTTACTTATGTCAAATTCTAAAAATACGTTATTTCAATAGTTTTGGTTTTTTGGGACACCCTGTACAGTATAATGGTGTACCTCTGGCTCCAAATTTTCAACGTTTCCCCGGTTTGACATCTGGGCTGCCCAACTAAAACATAACATCACATGCAGAACAATATATCTCGCTCCCTTGGTCACGCCTTTAAAGCCGTAGTACAAGCGGGCTGGTCCTGTTGCCTGGAAGAAAGTTCAAGATTCTGGCCCATGCTATTTTTAAACTGTTTCTGTCAAGACAATGTCAAAACAAACAATGTGAAAACACTGTCCCGGCAGGGGATTTAAATTTTTTTTCATTTCCAAGATTACGGCTACGTTTATACATTGTATACCGGACGTTTCCGTAGCAACGTGAAAAACACATATCCCTACCTTTAGAAACGCTATTTTCAGAGGAATTATTGCAAAGCAGAGATCACTCAGCTTCTGAAAGTTGTACATTCCGTATCGAATAGCTGCTTTTTCATGCCGCTACGGAAAGCTGTATCTGATATAGTGTAAACGTAGCCTAGGTCCACACTGTACCAAGTTGCCTTGCTTAGCGGGTAGCTTTAATAAGGCCGATTTAATTTACACTACACGACAACGTAGGAAAGTTGCGTGCTTGATTTACACAGTGCAACTCAAGTTGTATAAGCAGGTCGCATACGGCATGCAATTTTAGGCAAACGTTGTACGTGTAGCATAACCGTGACGAGTTGCCATAGCTAGCTCATCGTTGCTGCTTTGCCCCTTAATAAGCTTGGTTTCCAGATGGTCGTATAACGGTCGTAAAGATTGAGTCACGATCTTTCTCATCAGCCGAAATACATCATTTTAGAACTGGGAATACGCGCAGTGATTGTAACTAGAGAATACTTATGATTTATATATGTGGTTTACAGGTATTAAGTATTATAAACTGGCCGTTCAGAAAGATCGCAACTCTATTTTTACCACCATTAACGACCATAAGGAAACCAGGCATTGAGTGAAAAGTCCTTCAAAACGGCACTGAAAATAGGTTAGATTAAAACTTAAAAGTCGATCTAGATTCATAGTAGGTCTCATTTTTTGGACCACACCCACCGACCGCGCAGAAATTTTTCCGCATTTGCGGAAGAAATTTTACGCGTATTTGAATATAAAAACAAACTAAGGGATTCAAGAGCGGATCAAGTGGTTGCAGTGGGATTATGTAGATTATAATTTGTTAAATTGAAAGCAATCAAGGTCGCAGGTGAGACTATAAAATCTTGGCGAAGATGTCCTGCATTTCAGAACTTCTGAGCTTTACCGGGATCTTATCAAGAGCAACAGTTACAGAATATACTACTTACAGGTATGTTTATCATGTGATGTATAGTCTATTTGTCATAATTGCGTTCCATTCTATTTCAACAGATAAAACGTTCTGCGATTGGCCTGGCTGCACATGCTATTACAACTTGGGTATTTGCCCTCGAGGATACTATCCTTGCAGTTCAACGAGATATTGTGGTCTGCGAACCAACAAACCTTGCTGCTACTGATAAACAACATATAATTAATATCAACGTTGGGCCTTCATGGAACAGTATAATTAGATTTGTGTTATAGAACTATTGCGTAAAAATGCATGGTCATGCTTTTGCTTAAACTGATAATTGTAATGATTTTTGAATCGGTTTGGATGCTAATAAATGTTGTAGTCTTGTACGCTGTGTTTAATCGTGTATTGCATTCGTGTTGCATGTTTGACAAATTTTTAATAAATAGTTGAACTGATTCAGTGTTTGACACTTATATATACTTGGGAAGGTATTTTTAATCATATACAGGACAGAGGAATGTCCATAATTGTTTACAACAACTTCTACGCTCTATATAAATATCACTATATACCAATTTGAGATCTCTCAAAACTATTTGATCACAGCGTTACTTGCCTTCAAGTCATAATAATATCATTTCGAATCTGATTATTCAGTGTAACTATTAACCCGCAATATGAATTTTGGCGTCATATTTCTATCATTCTAAGAAGAAGTGCAATATATCTTGACAGTAAACACCTCATCGGAAGTCGTCCGATATTGTGAATTCATCTAATTCCGGAAACTACACTTATTATAGTGAGAAATTTAATTAAGGTTTTTTAATATAAAGATATATCACACTTTCCTGCCTCCTCCCCAGGCTCTTATGTTTAGCACACACAAGCGGCATATATAAATCAGTAGCATCGATGCTCCCCCCCTCCAATCCACACAAAGCGACTGGGGACGAGGCAATCAATTTCTTCCTAGAATATCTCAAATATTACACATACCAAAAAATGGCGCCCTATGATCCAGCTAACATATTTCATGTTGAATCGGGATGTATCCTGCCCACGGTAAAAATGCTAAGACGATAAAATCTCGTATAATTCAATCTATTCTTATATTTGTTTGTTCAGAGTCAATTCATCTCGTTTCGGCTTGCAAAAGTTGCTTTATCACAACTTGCTACAAGGTTAACGAGAAAAAAGCGCTCGCTGCAAGGCTGTTCTAAAAAGTCTGGTCATGTTTCCACTACTTGTTCCCAGCTCGTTACAAGATTCATGCGTCAACAAATTTGTTCCAACAAGCTGTTGTGTGTTCCCATTTCGGTTTTCAACATTTTGAGATTAATAGCAACATTCAATCGCGTATTAAAAATTTGAAATATAAACCTCTCTTACTTGCGCTGTTGTTTTATAAATATTGTGGTACCTCTAGACCAACGAGAAGTTTGTAGAGAGTGATAGGCATTGTCTTCATTCGTAACTGCAAGGAAGGAAGGAATACATACGATAAGTCAGCTCATAGTATATATACACATGAATTTGTGGTTAGAGTTTGACAAGTGTCTCTTTGTAGCTCAGTTGGTTAGAGCGCTGCACAGGAATTGCAGGACCGCAAGATCGATTCCTGGCAGAGGGCCTATGGTCGCATTTTTCACAATTGCTCCGGTTCGGTCTAATAGATGTATAAAATCCACACTGTGTCTATTGTATTCGAAAGGAATATAGGCATAGCCGAACCATAGATATCTTATATACACTTAGTAAAATTGAAGCCAAGAATATTCCAGCGGTTACTCCCATTTGAATAGATGGCGGCCATGTTGGAGTTGCCCACTCGCTAATAAACGCTTAAAAAACAACAACAACTTTCATCATTTGAATAGTTTGGACATGTATTTGGAATAGGTTTAACTTAATGTTTAAGTTCGCTGTTTAAGAAATAGAAAACATATACGATTCTTCTCATTTCATGGGAATATCCTGAGTCTGCAATCACGGCTTCAATTTTTGAATTGCAGAATAATTAGATGCACTATCTAGTGTGTATAAGATATCTATGAGCCAAACTGGATATGTAGGTTAAGTTTCAAACTAGTTTTCCCAGATGTGACCGTACAGAAAAATGTATGTGGTTACAAGACTAGGGGAGTTGGTAGCCCTGTGACTGTAACATTCATCATAAGAAGAACAGTTTAGAACTGACAGAGATCCAGTAAAAATAAAGTTTCCATACCTCTCCAATAGTTGTCTGTAAAATATCGACAATATGATGATGAGAGGCAGCAACAACACTTTCTCCATTCATTTCAATAATCTTATGACCCACACGCACTCCGCCTCGTTCAGCAATCCCACCTCGCATTAAACTGCAGATCTAGTAGACAATGAAATGATCATTTACCGAAAAACATGGCTGACAACATGACAGTCAGTCTGATATATACATTTATAATATAGCATTTGTAAATTCTGAACGCTGATTGGCTAAGAGCCGTGTTGATATAACTCCATGTCAACACGGGAAATTTTCCGCCGCTTGTAACACGGAAATTTTTCTTATTCTTCGGGCTTTTGACATTGCTATATTATAAAACAAATATAAAACATTTTTTCCGTATTGATATATAGTTATATCAACACTCGTGGAAGTTGGGAAAACTCGAAATTGTGTGAAAACACTCCGCCCTTCGGGCGTCGTGTTTCCACACAATTTCTCGTTTTCCCAATTTCCACTCGTGTTGATATAACTGTATATCAACACGGAAAATGTTTTATATTTGTTAAACATTACTCAGCCCACTCTCCAGAAGGCTTTCAATGACTGATTACATCAAGTGTCACGCTTTGTTACATTACCTACTTAGCCTACCGTAGACTATTTATCTTAACAACAATTGACCATTTGCGTAATAGACTAAATTTTGATCTCAACAAGTCTAGACAAAAAGTTCATCACAGCTTGAAAGAGCATCACAAAATTAGTAATATTCCAAAGTTTCGTTGCGAAATGTTGTAAAATGCGGATAACATAGCCATGCGGAGTTTGCCGTTTTTCAGTCATTTTGTATTATGCACGGGAAATTGACAGCGCAATCGGGTGTTGGGGCATCAATTTCCCGTTTGTAATACAAAATGACTGAAAATTGCAAACTTCGCAAAGCTATATTATTCGCATTTTACAACATTTCGCAACGAAACTTTAGAATATTACTAATTTTGCGATGCTCTTTCAAGCTGTGATGAAATTTTTGTCTGGATCAAAATTTAGTCTATTACGCAAATGGTCAATTGTGATATTATTTTCCTAGCTATGTTCATCCTAACCCACCCTGTAAACTTTCCCTGTGGGAGGAAACCGGAGCACTCGGAGAAAACCCACAACTTTGGCACAGCGTTGACTGCTTCTTTTCACATGAGTCCGTAGCGAGAATCGAACTCACGTGTCAGGTCTGAAACAAATATTTTTTTCAAAACATACCATTCCGTTCTGCACACTAAATCCCAGCTGATATTTGGTATCTGGTCTGTTGATGGATATTTCCACGGTCGGAGGGCAGCACACGACTTTAAACGCAACACGTTCTTCATATTTCTGTGCCTGTGGGACAGAGAAATTAAATATTATGACTTATAGCAACCAGATTTAATATCAGACAAGTTTTTTATCAAAGGAACATATTGATTGCCCCACCCAGATACACACTGACCTTGATAATATTCTGACATTCCAGTAATGGCAATCCCACTAAACTCTGACCATTCACAGCGAGTATTTGATTGCCGACATTCAACTGGCCAGACTTGGCAGCGGGTCCTTTGTTATCCATATGAGCGATCACGACTGTCGGAATCATTGAACCCCACCCGCTCTCAACAATCATTAGCAACAAACTCTCTCCGTATTTCTTATGAATAACAACCTATGAAATATAAATACTTAGTATAAATAAAGTTGGGGTTTCCTCCTGTATTAACACTGGCTGGTGATGGCTCTTACTCGACAAATACAGCTATCCAGTATAGACCCATTGCACATGATGATGACGATGCATCTGGAGGACAAATTAGCAACTATGCATATTAATATAACTTTTGTAAACAAAGCAAATTTTGCTGAAATTTTATATTAAAATGGTTAATTTTTGCGCTGTATGCGGTTGTTTTACCCGAACAGATATTGTTAGGGAGCATCTGGAGGACACTCTAAGGATTTGTGACGTCAGTGCAATGGGTCTATATAGAAATACAACCTCGCAAGCCAGGGTCTTGCGCTACAGCAAAGCACCGTGCGGAAGTAAAGACCCTGGCTTGCGAGGTTGGTATAAATAAAGTTAATTGAATCAGAAACCTCCTTGGTTTTAGTTTCATCAGCCAACAATGACAACTCCTCTCCAAGTATTTTCTGTTGTTCCAGAATTCCATTGTACTCCATATCCTCAATTTCCCCCAGGTTCAATCTGTTTGACTTCAGGAATTCATGGTAAGCGATGTTGAATGCCTGGCCCACTGTCTTTGCCACAGTCTGCGCCTAGAAAACGATGTAAAATTTTAATGCTGGATATAACGAGAATAAGAACAGTCTCGAACAGTCGTCGTTGCCAGGGTAGGTAGCGACGAAAACAGAAAGCTGCGGATGGATCCAGCATGATCTGGTCGTGGGGGGTGCTCTGCCAGCTCTGCTGCAGAGTTGTGTCGGTCACATGCGCCATCCGCACATCAACATACAGCAGTACTTGCTTGACTGTTATTTGAACTATAATTGTTGTTCACTCAAATTACTGTCATTTTGTCTCCAATATTTTTTTGCTTTATCATGAAAAATTGCACCCGCCCCCCTGAAGTAGTATAGTTCATGAAGTAGTATATTCATCCCTGAAATTTTCCAAGTAGTTGAAAATTTTTCAGGTAGTACTATATCCATCCCTGAAATTTTTCATGAAGTAGTATATCCATCCCTGAGATTTTTCAAGGAATACTATATCCATCCCTGAAAATTTTCAAGGAGTACTATATCAATCCCTGAAATTTTTCATGAAGTAGTATATCAATCCCTGAAATTTTCCAAGGAATACTATATCCATCCCTGAAAATTTTCAAGGAGTAGTATATCAATCCCTGAAATTTTTCATAAAGTAGTATATCAATCCCTGAAATTTTCCAAGGAGTAGTATATCCATCCCTGAAAATTTTCAGGTGGTAGTATGTCCATCCCTGAAAATTTTCATGAAGTAGTATATCCATCCCTGAAGTTATTCACGGAGTAGTATATCCATCCCTGAAATTTTTCAGGGAGTAGTATATCCATCCCTGAAAATTTTCAGGTAGTATATCCATCCCTGAAAATTTTCAGGAAGTAGTATATCTTTCACATCGCAGCTGTCTGTTATCGTAACGACCTACACTGGCACTGAGGAGATTTTGCTCCAACGAACCTCTGCAGTCTCGAGAACATGACAAATAACTTTCGTCGTTTTCTCCTCCTGTTTCTCTTTGTGTGGACTGAAATCCGGCATCTTTCCAGTCCATGTCTTGCTCTCGCTTTCTGTGGATAGCCTCGCCATCACGACAATTATACTACCAATGTCGGCGATAAATGAGATCGTTTTTAAATGGTGGTCCGTTAGCGGTTGCTGAAAAATAGAAACACGAGTTTCTTCCTTCCCGCTTGTGTAAGTAATGTACGGGCTCGGCGAGAGGGAGGCAGAGAGGGGCAGCCAAAGCAACGAAGATCACGTTAAATGTTCTTGATAAAAGATTGCTTAACTGAGAATATAAATCCTAGCTACGTTAGTGCCTGATAACATGCAATAAAGTGTACATGTATTGTAAACAACGCTCTCTCGTTTTACAATTATGACATCATAGGATCCCCCTGGGAACTTTTGCCCCGGGCCCTGAACAACCTCAAAATATAGTTAAGTTTAGGTTTCTTCCTTTGCATAGCACAGAACAAATAAGAGATGATCCTTACTTAGAACTGCTAGAGCTATCAAGTACATAACATTTTTTATGTTTACTGCCGTTAGATTCCATGTATACCTTGTTTTCAGAGCTGACAATTTTAATTCGTTCAGTTGAAATAAACAAATCCACATCTGAGGAGGGCTGTTCCTCTCCTTCGGGAACCTGAAAATCAGAGATTTAGTTTTATTTTATTTTCTTGTCCATTTTATATCAACTTTTTTTAATATGACCATCATTTGCTTCCCTGTAATGCTTACTGAAACCTAGCAATATGAAAAATTGTTTTCACATTAAACACTTACCAACTCAAATCAAATTAATTTAGCCATAAAGAAATAGTGTGTGTACGAAATGATATTAGAACTAGTTGTTAAGTTCAATAGAATATTGCGTGTAATGTCAGAAATATAAAAGATAGAGAGATTTAACAAGAGTGATATATTTATAGGTATAATAAACCCTATTACCCACCTTGATACGGCCAATAGCTTCCTCAGCTTGTTGTAAGCGTACTGCTTTGTTTGGAGCAGATGGAGACATTAAATTAGTGCTGCCTAAAAACTAAAAGGGAGAAGGGTTTTCTATTAGAGAAGTCTTTGATTTATCCGTTACTAGATACTTCGTCCAAACGCTATGGCACTCGCTTCACTTATAATGTACACAGATTAGCGAACTCCAAATTAGTTTTTGGCCAGCCGCCACCATGCAAAACAGCAAATACACAGGCAAGCACGTACCTTAGCAGAATAGACGATGCCCAACATCAAGTTTCTAGGGTGATGTGGACCAGCTTTGGCTGCAAGAAACAAAACAAGAACAGTCACACCCTGCCTTGTTCGTTGCAAGAAAATGGAAGTCACTCCCCTACCACCCTGTCCACTCCAGGGAACTCAAATAGAAATCACTCCCCGTCCCCTTTCACCCTTCCACTCCCCTTCCATCCCGTAGTGTCCACTCCTGAGTTTCTGCTTGCATTTGTATCAGATCATAGGTAAGCGATGCAAGACTTACCAGCTGCTTCGAGTTCTTTCAGTTTCTGTTCATGTTTTTCTTTTTCCTAAAGAATAAATCAACAATTTTGAATTAATCGGATATGATCGTGGGACCGTATGTGATAATGTACGACCAGAGAGCAGTACAAATAATGTCAATTTTAGTTTAAGCCCCAATGCACTATACTTTATCATTTTCCGCCTTCTGACACCAGACACTTTTACTCGTCAAGGGGAGTCTGCCAATG
>CACRXK020012096.1:0-13531 GCA_902702795.2 Paramuricea clavata
CTTAAGCCCTCCCAAAAGGACCTTGGAATAATAATTAGTAACAACTTAAAATGGTCACCTCAGATAACCAGTATCGTGTCAAAGGCAAATCAGATGCTTGGTTTTCTCCGACGTAATTGTATCCACCTGACTGATACGAAATGTCGACGCTCACTCTATCTGGCACTCGTGAGAGCTCATCTGTGTTATGGAAGTGAACTTTGGGCGCCTCAATCAACATCAAAGGACCTTCTCCGTATCGAAAGTGTTCAACGACGAGCGTCCAAATACATACTTCAAGATTACCACTCTTCCTACACTGACCGACTGAAACTTCTTAACCTTCTTCCTATTTCGTACTGGTATGAGATGAAAGATATTATTTGTTTCTACAAGATCAAATCTGGACTCTACGACCTAAACCCCGAAGATTATATCGACCACCCTACCCATCATCTGACCCGCTTCAGTTCAACCAATTGCTACAGACCCAACCTTTGCAGAACTGCCTATTTCAGAAGTTCCTTCTTCAACAGAATTGTGCCTCTGTGGAACAACCTTCCTGAAGATCTGAAATCCTCCACCTCTACTGCCACACTCAAATATAAACTGAAGAACTACTACCGGGTCAAACTTGAAACATTCTTTGACGTTGATCGTCCGAGGACATGGAAAACCATTTGTTCTAAATGTCGCTCTTGTTCTATTACTTGTTGTTCATGATAGTTGAGAGCGCTCCAAGCTGTCTTTGCATTTCCAAAATGTCTTTGCTTCAGTCTGTTTGAATAAATTAAATTAAACGCCCAGATAAAAAAAAACACCCGGGCAGTCTATGTTCGTGAAATCCTATCTTTGGAAAATGCAGGGACAGCTTGGAGCACATGCATGTTTAGGATGTTTACTGTATTCTGTGTCTATGTCTGTGCTGCACAATGTTGACTCATCTATATGTATAAATTTTTTTTTCGAACTTGATCATTTTCCAAACCATATTAACTTTGGAAAGTGTAAAGATGGGTTGGAACGCATTGATCGTGTGTTGTAATTTTGTATTGTAGCTTTGTTAAAGTTGTAACCTGTCTCTATTGTTTTACAATGTCAGTGTAATGTGTAGGTAGGACTTGATTTGGGACTACTCAGTCCTGTTGTCTGTACCTTCAATCGTTTTGTTGATTGTAAAGTTTATAAATTAAATTAAATTAAATTAGATTGTCGACTTTACTTCGGAAACTGTCGTTCATGGCATGAGGCGACGATATTTACAGATGAAGTATATACTTAAAATCCCACAGAAAAGGTATTTAACGACTTTAATAATACTGGCAGATGCCTCACTTAGCAAATTTACAGTTGGCAACACTGGAAGAACTGCTCGAAGGAATTTTTCACAGCAAACGGTAAGGTAATTTTTGTTATTTCAATCGATATTTATGTTTAGGCAGGCCTAAAATTTGTGAATCTGTCGTTTAATTTTATAATATATTAAAACATTGTTGACATTGTCTTTGCTATTCATATCTGCTGTGGACTCTGATTCTGGTCAAAGAGATTTTGATCACGCTTCATATATAAGCATTATAGTGAGTTCATAATACTGTTTTATAATCAAACGTGCTTGCACAGAATAGATCTTGAATTCTAATATATCAATTATGTGGGTAAATTTCTAAGAAGCAAGCCCATTGCTGGCATATACTACAACTCCCCTATCCACTTGCAGGTATAAAACTACAAGTAACACAGAAAACAGACTGGACTATTTTATATTACTATAGTCTTTTATGGTCACTGGCATTGCACTGACTGCAAATTAATGGGTGCTATTAATTATTGAGATGCCGGTTCGTTCAATGGAAGCTCAGGTTGTTTACGTACAGTTGAAGGATCTTGTAGATGGAAATAATAAATTAAAATGTATTCACATTCATTAGACCTAACCAGGAATCTAAGATCAGCAGGGACGTAGTGATCGACAAAGGGTTTGGGGGTGTAAATCCCACTGTGAAACTCAGTTAAAATTCAAGTATAAATTTTGACATTTTCAGGTAAAATTTGCATATAATTAATTAATAAAGTTGTTATTTTTGTGAAATGATATCCATTTTTGATACAGTCAATTTAGATCCAATTTGTTTGCAAATGTGCTTTAGAAAACACCAGAAATGCAGTAGTGGAGCTTCAAAAATGTAAACATTTTCTGGGGGAGGACCCCCTGCACCCCCTTTTCTTAGGAAACTTGGTATCACAGTTGAAATCAATCAGAAAAACCTCTATTATATAATTATTATACTTCTCTATTATATACTTATTATACTTATATTATAGATTTTTAACATTGAAGTTCAGATTTCAGGTAAAGTTCTCCGATACCCCTCCCCCAATGTCAGATGCTTTGCTACGTCCCTGAAGATCAGTGCAATCACCATACAACACTAACCTTTGCAGTTATGATGTTATATGAAAAAGCAAACACACAGCCATTGTGCTGAGGTCATATCGACAAGTTTCAACCTTTCTTTTCCATTTTCAGCATTTAATAACAGTGCTCAGTGTCAATTAGTAGCATATGTTCGTACTCTATAGCTAGAGTTAAATATTGTTTAAATTATATACCTGCATCATGTGCATCGATCTTTTACAATATTTCATTTGCAGATAAAAGCACAATTCAACATCATAATGATGCATGACTGGCATCTACAGTGCTTCAAACAACCATGTCAACACATATTCTGGACAATTTGCTGATAATATGGTGACTGGTGATAATTTTGGATAATATGGGAAGATCAGAATATGCAAGTATCAGGGCAATACAACTATCAGACAAAAGTTTTAGTAGTGATGACATAATTGATTGGATGAGTTCATTATAAATTACGATACTTTTAGATCTTACAATAAATAAAAATGTTTAGAAATCTAGTATTAAATATTATATTAGTGAAGAACTTTGAATTTAACCCATTGCGCCCTACATTTTTACTTGTTTGACGCCAAACCATTTTACTTGTCAGTGGGAAACTCTGCAGCTTAATGGGTTAAAGGTTTTATGAAATCTGCGATGCCAACAATTCAAGAAAAGCTAATAACTTGTAAACCAGATATCAGAATATATTTATAACCAGAAACGCATGTAATGAAATCTTAGTGAATTACATATTAGTGAAATTTTGAAAAACAATAAAAGTGACATCATTAGTTGCTGAATATATGCTTATTATTAAAGTGTGACTCGATAATATTGTTGGCCGAACCATTGCTACAAACCATATTGCTTTTAAATCGAGTGATTGTAGCCATTTGTTGGCATTGCAAGAAAGATACTGCATCTGTTTTATTTTGTATTATTAATTTTGTATCACAATGAATGTTTGTGATGAATGTTTATGACAATGTGAACTCCAGCTCTATTCGACAGGCTGAATAGGCTAGCCACATGTACGCAGTGCGTACCTATTTTTTATATATATAGCTTCTTTGGGTACTTATAATGTAGAATAATGAAAAAAGAATTCTTGAACTCAAATTTTGTGAACCAGGGGGGGAGGGGTCTTTTCCAACAAACTAAAAATGGCTCGCGCACAAAATATAAAGGTTGCAATCATATTTTGAGTTAATAGATGGAAAATTTGTCGGGTTTTTAATTACTGTACAAAATTTCAGACAATTTCGTTTAGTTTTTAAACTAAACGAAATTGTCTGAAATTTTGTACAGTAATTAAAAACCAGACAAAGTTTCCATCTATAAACTCAAAATATGATTACATCTTTTGAATTTTGTGCGCGAGCCATTTTTAGTTTGTTGGAAAAGACACACCTCCCTGGTCCACAAAATTTGAGTTTGAGAATTTTTTTTTCATTATTCTACATTACAAGTACCCAAAGAAGCTATACATATAAAAAACCGGATACAAATAGGTGTTTTGCGAAATTGAGAGCAATTTCAAATCTGTTCAGTTTTTTTTTATACACCCTGTATAATAAGAAAAATGATCTATATCTTACAAATGGTGCAATTTCGAACGCAAAAAAGACAACCCCAATGGTTAATGGCAGCTTTGACCACTGCACGGTGTTGTTTACTTTCCAACTTGATGATGTAGAAAAAACATTCACAAACACAGCAGTTATCGTAATGACTTCGAAGATGTTGGCAATGATTGAGCCCCAAGCAAGAAAATCAGGTCTCCGTATGAAAATTGATGGCAAGACGAGCACATATACAATAAGTATCCAAACGGCTATGTCCAACTGAACAATATCTTGCTCCTCAAACGCCTGCCAAAACGAAAGAGAAAACCAAATTGTTAAAATCCGCAGACATGCATGTTTCGGCGTCCTGTACGTTATCAGAGCAGCTTTGTGCACGTGCAGATACGTGAATGAGACATTGCCTTTATACATATAAGCTTGTTCTCAATAAGTGCATGTCGTGGGCCTACAACACAGAGACACCAACGCATCCAGACATTCGCAGGGTGTAATGGGGCGAGAATGTACAAACGACCACAAGGGAGGTGAGGTTTGCATTATCGCCAACTGACACCTATTAAACTTCACAGAATGCTCAACAACAACGAAGTGAAGGAGTGTAATAGTACAATCGAAGGCAAAGAGGGAGTCTTGCGAGATTGATCTACGAACCTGTTTCCACATGTCTGCAATAAACAGCATCATTGGAAATGCCATCGAGAAGGCGGCAATCGAAAGAATAATGTTGACAATCAGCCTAGCAAAAAAAGCAATAAATATATACGGTTATATAATAAAGTTACGAAAATTACGAAATTGTTTTGTTCGTGTACGATATGTTCTTTAATACCGAACCAATAAACAATTATTGGACGTCTGCTGGAAAATAGAGTGAAACTAACGCAATCGTGTTGAAAATATTATTTTTTTACTTTCTATCGTGCCTTTTCTCCAAATTTTCTTTGGCGAGTTGCATTGCATGGGACGGTAGACCATGATGCAGTGCAAAACATGAACAAGCAAAAGATTGCGCACAACTGTAGTCGACCTAACTGAAACTGAGTCGAGAAGCGCCAGCTTTACCATCAAGCAACATTACCAAATGTACATGATTGTTAATGAATGGCACCATTTTATATTAAATCAACAAGCAATTTTTGCGTAATCGTTGTCCCCATGTTGCCATCCCCATTGGCAGAGAGTGCCTAGATTCCACATGCATTATCTTACACAGTCCTTTACACCGCGTGTCAAAATGCCGAACATTTAATTGTGTAACTTATTTTTTTAAAGATTTTGAGGATTTTTGAAAAAGCCTCAAAACCTTCAAAAATTAAAGCTGCTGCTACGCAGGCTATAGTATAGTATATATATTCAAACATTCTCACCTTCCAATCAATTCACATTTTTCGCTCAATAACTTTCCACAGGCAGCACCAATATCGCCAAAATAAGCTGTGTCAGTTCCGGTTCTGCAGAAATTCAACACATGTACTGTGTGGGAATACCTGGGGAATACCCACGATATATGTGCGTGGACCTATGGCAACCTTTTCCCGTAAGATACTGTATTTCCTCTATTTATCCCCTAGAATTTATTTAGCCCGCCTTCTATTTAAGCCCCAGTACAAATGGGCTGAAAAAATCTGCCTCCTCGATCCACAGCCATTTTGCAGGGTAAGTGGAATCTTCTAAAAAATTAATCATCATTTTGGCAAATAAATATGCAATATAAATTAGCACGACCGTTCTAGCCAATCACAATACAGGTTCCAGCCGAAATCGTATCTGAGCATAGTAGTCCAAAAATCAGTGGTATTAACTATAATTTCCCTTCGAAATGCATGCAGCTAAAAAAAGAAACAAAATCCTGCTGTATACGTAGACCAACACAAATTAACAATAATAGGGTGAGTCAAATAATATTTTTACGTTTCAATAACTGTATTATATGCTTTTTGATTGGTGTTTTGTGTTTCTTTCTCGGTTTGCATATCATAAAATTAAAAAGTATAATGGGACAACAAGAATTATCTTATTTTGCCAAATGTAAAACAACAATGGCGATGCGACTATGACTTACATGTAAATCATATAGTCGCATTGCTTGGGCTACTATATGACTGGACTAGTCAGTTATATTTCCTTAGCAACGCATAGCAATCATGAAAATTCTAAAAAACTCATTAATAATTCATGAGAAAAATACAAAAGAAATGCCACGGAATGTTTAATCAATGTTTGTAAATCTGATAAAGATTTGTCCTGATTTATATAAACTTTTGCTTTGATTTTCTCGGCTTAGACAATGTTTATTTTTAAAATTACTTCGCCAATGAACTCATATATAAGATGGGTACTAATAAAAGTATAAAATATATAGATATTTATACTCAAGTTATTCGGAAGATATAGTCTGTTAGTGCAGCTGAGTCATTATACACGCAGTCTAGCCTCTTCGAAAGAACAGGCAGATTATAAACGTTTTGTATATTTATATTAATTAACTCAAAACGAAATGCTCAAAACACATGAATGTAACCATCTTATTAATTTTGACAAAAAAGGAGACATATTATTTTGGTATAACGTGACAAGTTTTAAAGTAATTTTAAACTTTAAATGTTTGTTTGTATGTTTGCATGGCGATAAAACATATAATAGTTTTGTTTGTGGAAACACCACGTAAATTTATTACTGCAAAGCTTTCGATCCGTAAGCCCGCGGATCTTCATCAGTGCTAAATTAATGTGACTTGTTTAATTCACACGCCCTTTTTATATACAAAAGTGTCCGGCCTGATCTGTTGGTCACGCCCGGACACTTTTGCATATAAAAAGGGCGTGTGAATTAAACAAGTCACATATTATTAGCACTGATGAAGATCCGGGCTTACGGATCGAAAGCTTTGCAGTAATAAATTTACGTGGTGTTTCCACAAACAAAACTATTATATTTAAATGTTTGGTTGGAAACTAGCGCCAGAGTTTAAAGAAAGATCAGACAGCTCAATACGTACTAGTTAAAACATGAGCAGCCGATCTTTATATCTGATATAGATCGGATGCGAATGTTTTAACGTGCTTAAAAAACGATCTTAACAAAAAGTCCCCAGCCTCTATTTAATACCCAGAGCTCCCTTCTAATGTGCCCTCTGTCAATATAAGCCCCAAGGTCGGACTAAATAAAGGAAATACGCCAGGCAGTTTTTACCTAACGTCATTTTAGATGATTTGAGAAAGGATTTCCCTTGTCTACTATGTTAATAATAATTCAATGGAACTTGCACCGTAAACACGCCTTCACTCCAAGGCATATGTTAACATATATACTGGCCAGGCCCTCCTGTTGGCCCCCATAGACTCAAGCAAAATTGGCCATCCACTCCTTGGACCCTTTTAACACACTTTTTGTGTGAAATCATGAAATGTGAATGTAGTAAGTCTTTGCCTACATGTATTTTATCATTGTTAATGAGAGTATATGAAGAAATTCTTTAGGGATTCGTCTGTTTGTAAATTTTAACTTTTATACATTATAGTAGCTTTGAGTTAAAATATATCCGGGGGAGGGTGCGATACACGGACCCCCGTACCAAACTCGTGTCTTGGCGCTCGTTCAATGGGCCCTTTTCCAAATTATGGCCCCCCACATGTAAATCTTTAACTATGCCCGCTTGCTTCACCCTCTGAATCTCTGAGTAAGGATTTGCGGCAAACAAGATAGTAATGTTTACTATTATATCTGTGAAATACCTTCGAGCAACTTCCCATGAAGTTTGTATTAATCTCTGCATTCCGTATATCGTAAGCGCTCCACACACAAAAATGCAAATTACGCCAACCTCAATTAGCAAAAAAATTACCAAATTACTATTGGTCTAAAACGGAGAACATTCCATTTCATAAAAAAACTATTGTGAAATTAATATTTATTATTTTATTATTAACATAAATGGTCTTTACTTACCAAAACGCCTGAATATCGAAAAGCAGCAGGAAGAGAGAACCAACCAGCGCCAACACAGAATTTAAAAATCATCATGGCGCTTTGAGGTCCTCTAAACAATACAGAAAATTGGTGAACTTTTACATGTCGCAAATTTATAGATAGTTTTAAATAGCACCATATTTATTGTAGTGAACAAAATGCAAGGTTGGGATTAGAAGTAAAACAAAAGGTTCATTGGTGTTAGGATAATCAATCCTGGCACACTTTTTTATTTTTTTAAATATCTCGGCAACACGTAATGTAAAAGATGTAGCTTTTTTTTTACAAATAATACAGCGGTGTTCAGCCTAAAGGACTTATATGGGGCTGCGTGCGAAATTAAACTAGAGGGCCGCGAGGTTATTTAAGGACAAAAGAAATATTAGAAATAAAGCCTGTACCATTTCATTCATTTATATTCTAGTCTGGTCCAGTCAACTATAGCCTGGTCTAGTTTAGTCTAGTCTAGAGCTGGGGGGTGGGGGGTGGGAAGGGCCTCAGCCAGGTTTGGGGAATTGGTATACACTATAGCACTATAATAAATGCCAATAGTTCCATGTTTAGCTGGCTATACTGGTTATCATTACATGGAACGTTGAAATACCTGTCTTGAGTTTCTTCTTTTTATGTGATAATTAACCAAAAATATTGAAACATTTTAGTTAAGAAAATGTTCCGGTCTTCTACAGTGTCGCAGTTTTAGGCCCTATACCTACAGTGCGTCATTCGCAAAGCAGAGCAGATTGACGCTCTAATTGTTCTTTCCCAATAATTAGCGATAATCATCTGCATGAATCTGTCCTGTCCTGTCCTATCCTATCCTATCCTGTCCTATTCTCAAAATGTTTTGAGGAGCAAACGCAACCAAAATAGGCCCTCCGTCAGGAATCTAGCCTGTGGACAGACGTAATTAAATTCTCCCTTTGGAAAATATAGTAAGCCATTTATTGGTGGTTGACAGAGGCATCATGACAGAGGCAGATTTTGTGATCTACATTGTGATAGAAAGATATGGAAGCTGTCATGCGACACCAGGATGAACTAATTCGCAGTCTTAATGAGGAGAATTTATTTCTTAAATCAAAGTTGTCCTCTATTGAAAATTCAATTATTGAAGTAATCCATAATGACCATCGTAACAATATACCCATACTCATGAATTTCCATCTTATGTCAGCGAACAATGCACTAATATGAATAAAAATAATTTGTACTTTCTTAGCAGTGAAATTCCAGCTGGCGCTAAAATAACCTCATCTGGTGTTAATGGCCAATTTTATATCGTGGTGATATACAAATCTTACCCCGAGACAATGGAAAATTCCTAGTTCACGATAATAATCAAGTTCCACCTTGTGAAAATCAACAATTTGTTCATCTGAATAAATGACTCCAGACCAAACAATGAGTTCCCTCAGCCTCCAGAATCGTATTTGGAAAGCGAACTTATTAGCAAACAGAAAGAGGAGATTAACACACTCAAAAATGAACACCTAACGTTAAAATCGTGACGTGACGTCACGCGTATTGCGAATATTACCAAAGTTCTCGGCATTTTTGTTGTTTTGCTATATTTTCCACTTTAAAAAGGTGATATTGAAGCATAAACTGGTCTAATTGTTTTAAAAACATGCCTAAGCCACGACAAATTATTCAAAGTAAATGTTTTTCGTCTTTGTTTTGTATTTTTTTTTACATTTGTAGCTACGAAATTGGCGTCACAAATTTTAACCAAATTTGCGATGTATTTTTCACTGTTTAGTGCTTGAAATATTTGCGTTTTCATCGTAGAATGGCGTGGTTATATTTATTTGCTCTTTGACTAAAATGTTTAGCTGTATTATTGCTAAACATGACGTTTTTGAGAATTTGGTTTGCAACTAGGTTTGGACATCCAACCACGCCATCAGCCCATTGAAAACATTAGGTCACGTCAGCTAGTTTCCTATCCATTTATTTTATTATCCATGATAAAAGGTAACTGCTGTGATTTTCAACATGCAAAACAATTTCGTGATGAACCCAAACATAGGGTGCCTTGTCCATTTTTACAAAGGACAAGATCATTGTTTAAAGAAAAGAGAAAAATCATTGTTTAAAAGGGTCTAGATATGCTTTTACTTATAACATACCGGCATGCACATAGGCCCGAGATTAACAGCCACTTCTATCCTCCTTTTTTTGCCCAATTACCGAATACCTATGACCCCAAAGGAATTAAGACCTCGGAAAATAATAGACTAACAGCCCCCTCCCCATCATTATACGCCGTGGTCATCCCAACCTTGGCCGAATTAATTAATGGAAGTTCCACTAGTCCAACCACTTTCCATCGTCGTATTTAACCCGTGATAATAATTTCATTTTACCTACCCTACTGCTTGCTAATGTCCGTTCCATTACACTAAAGCAGAAATCTATTGTAGAAGACTTGAACATTTTGAAAACCGAGTTAATGAATCCCTTTGATTATTATTTTGACTCAAGCGCTTACCAAGACCTATATGCGCCATTTTTCTGGCAGTCATTTTGAGAACCTCGACTTGTACAATCATATCCAGCGTAATGTTCATTCTTTTCTGCCTTCACACCCCGACACTCTCGTTATTGTGACATGTAACTTTAACCCTGTTAGTACTTCATTTGATGAAAATCAGTTGAAAAGACTGACTGGCTTAAGTCAAAACATCAAAGTTCCAACACGTCATAACGCCATCCTTGATTGGTGTCTAACCAATATCAAGAGAGTCATTTTGCTGTAAGTTAACCACCTCTAATTGGCTCGAGTGATCAAATTAAAATTAAACTCCATGTAGATCGTCCAGCGAAGGCAAATAACAAAATCGATTATGGAAAAGAGATTTAAGGGATAGTACTATACGGTATTTCTGTCAAACAATTACATCAATCAATAAAAGATTGGATGGAGATATTTGAATTCGATTCTAACATGAAGTATCAGATATTCAATGAGATAATGTGCGCAATGATGAATTGTTATTTTCCATGTAAGCCAACCAGTGTTAGGATGTCCGATAAACCATGGATGCCCTCCATTAATGAGCGCCAAAATTCTCATTAGTATATGGGAAAAACTCACAAGCATATAGATTCTGGCGCAAAAAAGTTCAACGTGATGTTAAGCAAGTATTACGCAAATTCTGTAAAAAGGTTGTAAAGTTCAAATCCTTAACTTACTAGGTGTCCTTACATCTCAGGAGCCCTGGGTCGATCAGCTACCCTCTGAAGTAAATCCAACGTGCGAGGATCTTGCCAAGGCATATAATGACTTTCTGTCGAACTAACCTAGGCCTCGCATTTTAAACCCTCGCCGGAACACACCGATGACCTGAAGATAGCGGTTCCCAATCATTTTCTTGTTAATGAAGGTCAAGTCTATATATTCGCAGTTGCATGCTGTGTCTTGAAACCGCCAAGTCGCCTGGCCCTGACGCGATCCCAAATAAGATTTTGAACTTTTTCGTTTGAATTTGCTTCGATAATAATGGATATTTGCAATGCATCGATGTTACAAGTGGTTTCCCCTAATCAATTAAAGCGATCCATCGTCGTTCCTTTACCTATCATCAAAGACAATTTAAGACCTATATCCTTGACAGATTAGGTATCTAAAGTGATACTAGGCTACACGTTAACATTTCTTATGTCAGAAGTGTGTCAATGGGTCATGAACTGGATCCGAAGCAATTTGCCCTCCCGAAAAATTCAACCACTCACGTCCTGGTTTATTTACCTGATTTGATTTTCGCTAGTTTAGATCAAGGCCACTGTTCTGCAAGAATTTTCTTTGCGGACATTAAAAAAGGATTTGACTTGGTTGATCACAATGTTATTAAGGATGAACTTTTAAAACTTCAAGTTAATCCTGTTATTAGAAGATGGATAAGATTTTCCTTACCTCCCGCGAACAGTGTATGAAAATAGGAACATTCACTTCCTCCAGGAAGCGTGTTAATAGTAGCTTACTTCAAGGAACCAAACTTGCCACTGCTACTGTTCTTCGCCGTTTTGGTCAATCCCCTCTTAAAAGACTGGGAAGGGCGAATTAAATTTGTAAATAATGCTACTGCAGTAGAGCTTATTCCACGTTTCTCTCCCAGCCTGATATATCTCATTTCTCTTCAAGTACAGTAATGAAACTTAATGGTAAGAAATTTAAGGAGATGTTAATATCATTCCTCTAATATCACTTTCCACACGACAATACGATCTATATAGATGGTATATGCGAGTGCAATCATTATCTTCATTTAACCTGCTTGGTGTAATGCCGAGAGTTGGTCTATAATACTGGACTGTCCACGTTGACTACGTCACTAAGTAACGTTTGCTGCAGTTGAAAAAGGCAGCGATAGAGATCTTGTTACTATACAGTATATATTCCACTTCCATCAGGTCTCGTATTGAGTACGCTTCACCAGCGTGGTCAGCGCTGACCAAAAACCAGTCCGACATTACGGAATCGATCCGGAAGAGTTCACGTATCATTCTTCCTGAAATGTCGTATCACAATTCACTGGATCATGCAGGATTGGAGATGTTAAAGAGTGACTAACCACAAATATGATCGGGATTTTTGGTATGTGTAATATATGTGTAAAAAGAAGAAATGTAATATGTACTATTTAAAACACGAGGAGGATTGTTTTATCATATTTAAAATGCGAGGCGCAGCCGAGCGTTTTAGATATGATAAAACGCGAGTTCGAGTGCTTTGAATAGCTTAAAATTCGACTACAAAAGAATACTAATTAAGATGAAGAATTATATAAAGAATACTAATGAAGATGAGTTTTATAAGATATAAAGTCACCCCACGTGACATATTATGGCTGACTTGATTTGCCACAACGTTTATGAATTTTTAATGAGTATTAACCTGCTTGGTGTAATGCCGAGAGTTGGTCTATAATACTGGACTGTCCACGTTGACTACGTCACTAAGTAACGTTTGCTGCAGTTGAAAAAGGCAGCGATAGAGATCTTGTTACTATACAGTATATATTCCTCTTCCATCAGGTCTCGTATTGAGTACGCTTCACCAGCGTGGTCAGCGCTGACCAAAAACCAGTCCGACATTACGGAATCGATCCGGAAGAGTTCACGTATCATTCTTCCTGAAATGTCGTATCACAATTCACTGGATCATGCAGGATTGGAGATGTTAAAGAGTGACTAACCACAAATATGATCGGGATTTTTGGTATGTGTAATATATGTGTAAAAAGAAGAAATGTAATATGTACTATTTAAAACACGAGGAGGAGTGCTTTGAATAGCTTAAAATTCGACTACAAAAGAATACTAATTAAGATGAAGAATTATATAAAGAATACTAATGAAGATGAGTTTTATAAGATATAAAGTCACCCCACGTGACATATTATGGCTGACTTGATTTGCCACAACGTTTATGAATTTTTAATGAGTATTTTAAATCTTTATAATATATATAGGTATATAAATGTGGCCGCTCTATATATATCAATTTTATATATATATATATATATATATATATATATATATATATATATATATATATATATATATATATATATATTTTTTG
>CACRXK020012097.1:0-15520 GCA_902702795.2 Paramuricea clavata
TGCTGCCTATGGTTGGTAAAGGCTTTCGAGGGGAGGGTTCATAGTGTTTTTGGCGCTCAGCTACTTTAAAACGCTCACTACCCTCTCTGGCTTCGATTTCCTTTCGCAGAATTTCTAAAATTTCATCAATTTTCCAAACATCCCCTGATGTCTCCCTTGGCTATCCTCATTCGTAAATCATTGGGAAGTTTTGTCATTACAATCGGTATCAACAAACTACCATACTCCTTTGATGACACGCCTAATGACTCCAACCCACGCACATGTATGCTAACTTTGTCATAGACAAACCGAAGTGATGACGATTTGTCAGGATTACAGTTGGGAAGGTGCAGAAGTTCGTCCATGTGTGCACTTATCACCTGTTGTGGTTTCCCAAATCTCGATTTCAACAACTCTATGGCTGAATCATAATTTGCTTCTGTGAGTGTAAGGCCTTGTACAGCCCTAGCAGCTGGGCCCTCCAATAATGAATTTAAATAATTGTACTTATCTATTTTGTTGAGAGCTCCGTTCGAGT
This sequence comes from Paramuricea clavata, assembly GCA_902702795.2. Taxonomy (NCBI): domain Eukaryota; kingdom Metazoa; phylum Cnidaria; class Anthozoa; order Malacalcyonacea; family Plexauridae; genus Paramuricea; species Paramuricea clavata. The sequence goes on from CACRXK020012097.1 coordinate 521, forward strand.
GAATTGCTGAATCGAAACCATCCCAGAATGAGTTCCATTTTGTCACGTCACCCTTAAAATGTGGCAATTGTAATTTCGGTAATCTCGTGAAATTTGAGCTCGACGTCACCATAGCAACCGCACCATGATCATTCGTATTTTGACTATTTTCGACAATATTTGTATGCTGTGGAGTCGCATGTTGCTTCTTAGCTCGTTCGATTCTTTCCCTTGCTACGGTAACTTTAATGTCAATGGCTTCGCTTTCGTCGATTTCTTTTTCTACGTCTTCAATTTTTATCTCGTTTAATATTTTCGCATCGAGTTCGTTTAATGTCCTTTGTTTTCCGTCGATTTGTTGCTTTAAAACTTCGAGTCGCATAAGAGATTCTTTGGATATTTCGGCTGTAGCGAGTAGTTCCTCTAATTCGTTCAAATATTTCGTCAAAACGGCCCGATGACCGCCTCGAATTGCTCGTAAACGTGCAAGACCTTCCCTCAAAGACATCGTGTATTTTGTTTATAATTTCGTATTATCGTATATTAATCGCCAATATTTTCGGTTATTTTCGTTATTGGGCTCTCGATACCACTAGATATGAGCCCCACGTTGGGCGCCATGTAATAAAGATTCGATTTTGACCTACATTTTCGCTCTAAAACCACTCGCAAACACAAAAACAACAATATATTTTCAAGGCACAAAAATACAATAATACATGTGCTTAACCCTTTTCCTTATATGGAAACACTAACCACTGAACTATTTAATTGTCTGGAGTAATTCCAAATGTTTATGACATGTACCTACCGACTTATTCGCCAGAACTGAATCCGGTAGAACTAGTATTCAACAAACTAAAAACAGTGTTGAAAAGAGCAGAGTACAGAGACTTGTTGAGAGACAACCTGCATGTTGCCGTTTTTGAAGGCTTGAAGCAAATAGAACCAAACGATATGCATGGGTTTTACCGTTATACTGGATATATTGATATCTAAAATGTTACCTGTAATTGTTATGGAATCAGTTACATATAGTTAACTCAACTAAATCATGCAATATACTAGGCAGTATTATTAATAGACAAATATTTCCATTTAGCCCGCTTTTATACCGTCTTTTATGCTTTACTATATATCAATGGTGGTAAATATGGAGTATTACACTATTACTGTATTAAATGACAACAATTTGGACAGACAGTGGGCAAGCAAACTAAACAAAATTGGCCATGGCCCAAACCGATAATGTTACATGCAATGTTCATAATTATGTTAAAAGTATAAAACTGTCGATTTTTTATTTCCGTTGAGTTTTGGTTACAAAAATCATAAATTTTACCAGTATTCGAATTGAAAATCTGAATATTGAAAATTATCTATTGAAAAACTTTTACAGTCAAAATACAAGTGTCCCACATCCGCTTCAGTCTGTAGTCTGTTGTGAATTATTGTACTCATGCAGTTGTTCTACCGCTACAGGACAACAGAACATTAATAAATGCAATGTATTTATAGTATTAAATCACAACAAACTGCAAAAGTGGGTGGGGCACTTTGTAATTTGACTGCAATCTATATATAATACTTTGTTTGTGCAACAAAAAGTGTATAAAATGGCATGTTTTGAAAATTGTTGAGTGTTGGGCAAAAACTGTTCCTGCCACTGGCTCTGATGTAAATGTGTCAATAAGTCATGAATTTTACTGTAAAAACACAACACAACATGAAATATAACGTCATGTTCATGTAAAAGAACAAATATGAAAACCTTTTCAATATAGAAATTAGAAGTTAAAAATGTCAACACCAAATTAACTAAACTCGAGATAGATTTATCCCTAGCTTGTAGATGTACATATGATCATATAAGTATATACTTATGTGTCACTTTTTTTCAACAATATTTGCAACTTCCAAGAGCAAACCTAAACCACTCACGTCTTCTTCTGCATCTGTTGACTGTATTTTTGCGGTTGAACGGGAAGCACGTTCGTGAGAATATCCCGATTCACACGGACGCTGATTGCATTGTAAACTTTGATTCACTGCAATCTGTATCAAATATTCTTCTTCGCGTTTAGTATTTGGTACAGATACATCAAGGACAGATGTGCTCGCCATGGCTTCGACGTTCCCCCTATTTACAACAGTACTATTAGGGAGTGAACCACGACCTGGAAATGTAATTCCCTTTTTTTCCCACAATGATTTCACTGGATTAACATGTTTACTGACGGTTTGCTCGTTTTCGGTTGAAGAAGTGTCACGAACATCGAAGCGTTCATTGTATTTTTTGAGAAGGGAAGGTATTTCATATTTCGATGGCACTTTACCTTGACAAATTCTTTCTAACTTTCTCACATCACAATTTACTATCAGCCAGTTGGGAATAAAATGGCCAGTTGTGCTTTTGCGAAGATACTTTTTAGGGTTGCTATTTATCAAATCTGTTTGTACTTTTGCAACAAAAGTATCCTTAATGCCTTTCAACATTTGTCTCTTGCCCTTCAGATCATCTTGTAGTCGGTGTAGCTTACCCTTCAAGGTTTTCAATTCTTCTTTTTGTTCCTTTAAAAATTTGTTTTCATCCGGATGGCGTTTTATTTCATGACAATATGAGGCCGATTCGCACGGTGTAAACAAACAATTAGTCTTGTTATGGCCAGGGGTATGGCAATATGAACATAGTGGCAACTTAATGAAATCTTCAGGTTCTCGGAAACTCTCTTCAAGTTCCAACAAATCTTGCTCTTTCTCCTCAATTGTTACTCGCAGCTTTTGTTCGTCCGTTTCAACTTTATCAAAATATTTCTGTGTCGGTGATATGTATTGTTCTATATTGGGGTATTCAAACCCAACGGGTTCGTCTTCGACAACACTGGTTTGGTTATCATCGCACAAATTGATTAAAGCAGGTCTAGAATTGTCCTCAAGATTGTCATTTAAATTACGTTTACTTCTAAATCGTTTTTGTGAAGTGTTTTGCTTACTATTAGGAGACGGCGAGTAAAATCTCTTTGACTTTGAGCTGATTTCACTGCTCTGAGATGAAGTAGCCTGCGTGGCAGGCTCTTTGGATGAAGGGTAACTCGATACTTTTAAAACGATTCGAACTGCATCTTCGCGGTCTGGAATAGGCTCAGCTGTTTCGATCATATCCACTAATGAGTCAAAGTCATCGCATCTTAGATCAATCCAATCCTTGTCTCTGTCCATGTATCTAATACGCAACAGCTCAGTCGGGGAAATGTCACATTTTTCATGCAAGTATTTCACTAATAACTCCGAACTAAATCGCTTTATCTCTTCCTCGCGTAAGAAAAATTTAGAATAATTCTTATGATGACCATATGAGTCATATTCGACCTTAAACTCGTACCTTTTTCCTTTCATAGACAGCATTTTCAGTATAAACAAATACACGCTCGAATATACCGAGAAAAACACAGCAAAGTTTTGAGACAAAACGTGTATGCCTTTGTGGGCGGGTCGCTAACGCTTTGTGGGCGTGGCGGTCGTGCGAAATTTTAGTGGCTCGCACACTTCGGTGACATCCGTAATATAATAGAATTGATTATTAAGATTATCAATTCAGTGCATATTTCTTGGTTTTAGCATGTAAATGGATTGACTTTAAGCATTTAACTCATTCAGCCAGAATGTGCCCCTACTTTTTTTCACTTGTCTAACGCCAGGTTTTTAACATGTCTTAGAACCCTGTATACGTATATGTGTCTGTTTATGTGATAATGGCATGGCTGGACAGGAGCTAGCTAGGTTTTAATCCAGGGGCCGGTTGTTCAAAGGTGGGTTAACGCTAACCCTAGGTTAAAATTTAACCTGCTGTTTTAGTTCGTGTATTTCTGCATGTCTGTTTATTTCAAAACTTCAGAGAACTATCAATCCAGACAAGATCTCTGAAGAAATATTTCCAAATTTATAGACAAGCTGTCAGGAAGTTTGCTTTGAATGTTAGGTTAACCTACGGTTAAGCTAACCCAGCTTTGAACAACTGGCCCCAGGATGGTGTGTTTATATAGACGGAATACACCCCGCCTGGCAGGGATGATAGAGTGCTTGTATGAGAATTTCTTGTGCTGGCAAGTGTGATCCCGGCAACAAATAATGAGATCCTGTCTAGACCAGAAAGAAGTAGAATAATTCACTTTACTGTAAACAGTCGATAGAAGCAGGATCGTCCCAAATGTCTAGCCTGGGATCATATTAAATAGGCCTTAAAAGCAATTTATAATTTGCATAAGCCGCATTGTCCCACAACTTTATTGTTTTACTCGATCTAATGTCAGATGATTTTACCTGTCAGTGCTATCACTCAATGGGTTACTGAAACAAGTAGAACTTGATTTAACCTCACTTGTATCTCCAATACAACTGAGGTTAAATCATAACCATATGAATGTTTTCTGGAATGAGACAATAGCATATTAAATCACAAATACCAACAACATTGCCCTTACATTTTATACCTATCTAATGGGTTTGGCAAAAATTCTTTCTCATGTTGTAAACTCTATCCTACATAACAGAATGATTACAAATAAATTATTGATTTCTTTTCGTTGGAAAATTTGAGTCACTATGGTCAATTTGAGTCACTATGGTCAATTTGAGTCCCAGAAATCATGGTCCCACAGTCAAAATTTCAAATTTTAACCCATGAAGAACTTTGCATCGCACCCTTTATTGTATTCCTGTCTAATGCCAGACAATTTCTTTGTGAGTGGGAGAGTGATGGTGGTTAATTGGTTAAGGATGCCAAGTTATATCATGCTTTCAATAAGTAACAGAGTTGTAACTTCTAACTTAACACTTGTCCGGGGAAGTGAATATCATTGCCACAAAAGGCTGGGCATCTTTAAATTTATGTTTTCATTGCCGGATAATTTTTTTATACAGTCCATGTTGTACTTGTGCATGGATTCAAATTTTGTTTTTTTGTGAGTCAAAGCTAGATCTGAGGCATCTAGAGCAGTGGAAGAAAGGGTCGACATGTTGTCCCCTTAATTTATACCCCCTACCTACAGTAGGTAACCCAGTGGCCATTGTCTGATGGCAAGTGAATTTTATTCAGGGCAACTAATTTTCCTATCCAACTTGGCAAATTGAACTTGCCCTAAGGACAAGTGGTCAAAATAGTAAAGTTATACTACTGACTACTGAGTAAAGTATATGAGCTACAGTATCATGGTAATAAAAACTCTGGAATAAGGTATGCGGTTATTTTCAAAAAATTTACATCATCACTCATCAAATAGGTTGTTGAAGAAGTTTGAAGGAGCCTCAATCAACCCGAAGAAGCAGAAGAAAGCGCATACATGAGGAATTGTGAAAATCAGCAGCTGATTGACCAATTGGACCCACTTATTTACTATGGTATTTCAAAAGGAGTTATGAAGCCACCACATGAACAGTGATCTGGTAATTAAATCGTATCATTTTGTTTTTTGATTAATTAGAGTACCGGTACCAACATTGGATTCATTAGCACCGACATTAGGTGTCGTTAATAGAACATAATGATGAAAATTGCATTTTGGTTTATACTGTACCGGTAACTAATAAATTATATGAAAAATCAAAATTGCATTGTTTAGCTCTCAAAATATCACAAAGCTTTTATTACAAATGTAACTTAATTAATATTATTTTTTATGTATGTAATTCTATAGAAAGTACTTCTGATCACCTACAGCAATGAAGAACATTTAATTCACTCTTCAAATCAAAAAGCCAACCTGCTAAGAGCAAACTGGACATCATAAACTTTGTTGAGGTGAGGTAAGTTATAGTTTCATTTTATAAAATTCATTTAGTAAGGCCTGAATCAAATTTAGTGTACATATACATCTTAGTTTTGAGCTTTCCTATATAGTTAACTTGAGATAAGTTAATATGGGCTAACATCTGCCGACTGAGTGTCTCTTGTTCCATCCATCATACATCCTTTTCATAAATGGCTGCCGATTAAAAATCTTTTATGTGCATATAAATTGGCCCAACTAGCCTCGTACCCATGTTAAGATTTCAAAGGATATAATTTTAATCGGCAGCCATTTATGAAAAGGGTGTATTGTATTTCGCTCTGCATGTCTATAACCCCAGGGGATAGCTTGTTAGTGAAAACATAAGCTGTTAAATCATGAGGGTGTGTAGTTGTTACCAAAACTATTTTAATTTGTGCTTTTTTCCTCAAAAGGAAGGAGACACAGACTTGACTACCTGGCTACAAATGAGGCCCGCTGACATACTGTATCAGGGCTGATCATGACATGGAACTACTGGCAACATTCGAGAATAGCGAAACCGTAAAAGCCGTCGTTTACTTCCTGGCGTTGTTCTACTGTACCTGCTCGACGTAAGACTACCCATCCACTCATCCAGACTCATCAGTCTGACATGGTAAAGACTTTTCAAGAAATTGAACAATATTGCTACGTGTGAGAACTTTTACATTTATCTATCAGTAATTACTTTAATAACCTATTCATGTATAGCTGGTAAATATATTATTTTAAACATTCTCAATTGTTTTTATATTGTAGGAGGGCAACAGCAAAAAATCATGCCAAGATTATTATTCTAGTTCAATATTGTCATTTAAGAAAAATATTCTTAAAAGCCATGAACACCGGATCGAACTAGAATAATTTTCTTAGCAGGATTTCAATTCAAGACAATTTTTCTAATTTTGTCCCATGGGTAAGTAAAATTTTCTTATTAAGATTATTTTTCTTATTTCAAGAAAACGTTCTAGCAAAATTTTCTTATTACTAGAAAATAATTCTTGGGAAACTAAGAATTTTTTTCTAGAAATAAGAACATTTTGCTAGAACGTTTTCTTGAAATAAGAAAAATATTCTTGATAAGAAAATTTTACTTACCCACGGGACAAAATTAGAAAAAATTTCTTACCGAGAATTTTGTTCTAACCAAGAATTTTGTTCTAACCAAGATTAATTTTCTTATTTTAAGAAAAAATTTCTTGAAATCTGATTCTTACCTAGAATATTTTACTTACCCACGGGACAAGTAAAATTTTCTTAAAACAAGTAATTTTGTACTTAAAATAAGTAATATTTTCTTAAAACAAGAAATTGATTTTTTGCAGTGTGTTACACCAAACACGAGATTGCGTGGGAAAACTCTAAAGTAATTACCACAAACAATCGCTATGGTCAAAGACTTTGCCTAGAAGCGTGGCATATAAATATGAGTCATCATGCTTTGAATAGAGATGACGGCACCTATTTGCCAGAAGAATATATGCATCTTCTTGGCAGGTGACGTCATCCCTTGGGTATTTAAGAAGCTACGATCGCAGTTTTAGATCACCCCTGATGAAGACACTAGATTGGAGTGTCGAAACGTTGGGTATTGATTACAATTCGACTGGGCTTTGTAATCATTTATTTAAACCAGAGTAGCGAGCGAAACATGATTGATATACCTGGTTGCAGTGAACGAACAAACTTTTAGAAGCTTCCTACGCCCCTGTGTGTAATATAAACTGCATAATTCATAATTGTGTGACAAGATAAAGACCTCTAAGCTCAATATCTCAATCACGGAACAAGGCTGTATAGCCAAGACTAAGTCCTTTCTGGAAGGATGATTGTGTTCTCATGTCAATATATTCCATCAGATACCTGAGCGTGGAACTCATCGAGCTCCGCATTAAGGTTTTCCACGGTTATGTTTCTCTTCTTTGCACCCCTAAAACAGTAAAACGACAATTATACAAGGTAAAAGACTGACCAAATGGAAAGTTATATTGGATCGTTCGTCAAAAAAAAACTACTTTCTTTCTACAGTCTGTATACTTGTCTGTCATCCGGGTGTTGTTTTAAAGCTAAAGCGCGTGCATATCTACAAGGAGACCTGGACAATTAGACTGGGGGGCATATCTACTAGGAGATTTGGACCGGGGCTCCAAGTTTACCGGGAGGTTAAAATCCGCATCCGCTGTGACAACGGACGTCCGAACGCGCGACTCCATAGTAAAGTCGATTTAAATAATGATATATACTTACTCTTGCAGCATCCCAGCGGCTGCGACAGCTGTAAAAGAGAAACAAAATGTACACAATGGTAACAGAATACAATTCTTCTAGAAAACGTATCAACAAATTATTTGTTCTAATATAATACTTAGCGCACTTTACTTTGTTGGAATTATTTCAAGCTCTTGGTTAACCTTGAAATAAAACACACATACAATTAACAAAAAGTGCAAAATAGAGGTTAAGATACTCCCGTCAACATGAAACAAAGGACCAGATCTTCATATCGTAATATACTGTATAAGACTATAGCTTATAATTTAACTAATTTTTATTCCGCAAAATAATGTCAGTAAAGATGTCAGTCTTTGCTTTGCATTACCATTAAAATTGCTCTGACGATTAAAATTGCTCTGACGAGTTAAACAATGTGAGAACATGATAGAATGTTTGCAGGCAGAGTAAACACATAGGCATCGATGCAAATTGGTAAACAAAATGACGTTACCAGTGATGTCTAAATAGCGATCAGAGATGTCCAAATATCGGTCAGAGTTTCGCAAGGGACTGCAGCTTTGCCAAAGTTGTAAAGAACATTACCTTTGAATTAATATACTGATGAATAAGCATCCGTAATTCTGAGTTCTGAAATAAAATACTTTTTTGTAAGTGACATTTCGGGAACTAGGGGATAGAAGTTTTAGTTAGAGTAAAAGTAAAGTTAGGATAAATAGGATTGAAGTAAAGATTAAAGTTAGGATCAAAATGGTCCACAATGCTGAAAGAAATGCTTCTCAATGCAATACACCCTTTCGGAAAGTACGTCATTTTGGATATGGAGCCTCGTTTTCGTGTGTAAGCCTTATGTCTCAATCACGAAAGCGAGACTCTATGGTCAACGTGCCATACTTTCCTCAACAGTGTGGTAGGTCATAATTACATTTTGGCGATTATTGCACTAGCCTGCGCGCAGTCCCAGACTCCCAAAAGTAGTAGGCTACTATTGCACTGGGTTTGAATGAATCTCATGTAAAGAATTCGTAAATTATATAAACCACTTTTTTCGCAAAAACAAAATGACGCTTCCCAAAATTTCACATGTGGTTTCTGTTTTAAGGCTGATTTCCACTGTTGCGTTTTTCATACGCACGTATACGCAGGTAAAACTTTAAATTTTTAGACCTCATGTTAACGTTTTTTAGACCTCATGTTAACGAATATGCATATGTTCTTTTGTGCACCGAAAGCATATGCACCTTTCGGTCTGTCTGACCATAACACTATTGTCGCAGAGCCTAATGTCATAGCGCCAAAAGGCAACAATAAGAAAGTAATAATAAGACGGGACTATCGGGCAAGTCGTAAAGCTGAAATGGGAAGATATTTGAGCCTCTTTGATTGGTCACAGTTGTTTGCTCCCTTGGATAGTAGTGAGGAAAAGTGGTTGGTTTTCCATGAAGTAATACACAATGGGCTTAACTTATTAATGCCGGAAAAACGTATGGAAGTCAGCACTGTTGATGCACCATGGATGAATAAGAAATGAAAGTCCTTGATTGCCAAAAGGCGTTTAATAAGAATGGAAACGGTTCCCTTGATTTTAAATACTACAGGAATTTAGTCAACCGTGAAAGAAAGGCATGCAGAGGGAAGTATTATGAATCAAACATACAAAATCTTAAGGGTGAGAACCCTAAGAGATGGTGGAGTGAAGCGAAACGTTTAAGTGGTATGAAAGAAAAGAACAGCGATCTGTCCAGTCAAATAAAAATCGACGAGTTCTCTAACTTTCCACAACGTGAACAGGCAAATATCATTAATACAGCTTTCTTGGAGCCCATTGAGGAGTACAGATTGGTCGTTCCACCACCATGCCGCGACTTGGAAGAATCAACGGAGGTCCTAACTGTGACAGAAATGCGCGTAGAGAAGGCCCTAGCAAAACTCAACCCTGGAAAAGCGTCTGGTCCTGATAACATTCCAAATTGGCTCCTAAGAGATTATTCCAGAATTGTTGCTCTCCCAATTATGAATATTATTAATACTTCATATCGTGAACAGCAATTGCCTGCATGCTGGAAGATGTATCACCACTGCCCAAGAAGAAGCCGGTTAAGGACCTAAAGAAAGACTTAAGACCAATCTCGTTAACCCCTAGCGTATCCAAGGTTGCGGATGGGTTTGTGGTTGAGGATTACGTGAAGCCTGCCATTTTAAAAGTTATCGACCCAAACCAGAACGGAACAATCCCGAATTCATCTACTATTATCGCGCTAATTAATATGTTACATTACTGGTTTTTAGGAACAGATGGAAATGGCTCAACCATTAGGACAATTCTGTTTGACTACAGTAAAGCATTCGACTTAATCGACCACGGTATACTGATTGATAAACCAAGCAGATTGGAATTACCTCCAAGTGTTATAAACTGGATAATTGATTTTCTCACCGATAGATTTCAAATAGTGCAATTAAAACGGGCGAGAGTTCCACCACAAGATTTAGCGCTGTTCTATACGTCGTGTGTCAGGTCAGTTGTGGATTACGCGATTCCTGCCTTTTACCATTGTCTCCCCCAATATCTGAAGCGTGAGTTAGTGCGTCTCGAGAAAAGAGCTATACCAATTATTATGCCGGAAGTTGACTATCTAACAGGTTTGGAACGATTAGATATTAAGCCCATGAAGGATCATCATGAATATTTATGTGACAAACTTTTTAAGTCTATTATTCTTAATCCTGATCACAAACTTAATAGCTTATTACCAGCAAGATATAACACGAATTATAACCTGAGAAATCAAAGGAACTTCAACCCCCACAAATCATGACTAATACAACAATGAATTCCTTTATCTTCTCTATGTGTAGCGCATGAAACTTGGTGTTTATTTATTGGATGTTCGTATACAATTATTAGTGTAAATTAGCCCTTTAAACTTTTTATCGTAATTACTATTACAATAGTCATACAATTGTTTGAGTAAATACACATACAATTATTAGAGTAAATTAACCTTTTAAACTTTTTACTGTAATCACTATTAAAATAGTAAATTATTCATGTAATATATCAAATTTTCTTGTCCAATTAGCAAATTGTAAATTACGCAATTCAGCTGTAAAGCTGCGATGTAATTATTTTAATAAATCCAAATCCGTTTAAATGTTACTTATGAAATAACCAAATAAATAAAGCAACAGTATTTAGTGTTCCGCAAGTTTTAGTATGCATTTGTTAACTTATTTTTTAAATTTTTAAAAAATAGAAGGATTGAATGTTTTACGTGTGTGTACGTGCGTACGAAAAACGCAACAGTGGACAAATCAGCCGTTACATATACGAAAGCTTATTTCACACGTTGATTCAACATGTGTCGTATCCCAAATCCACACGTTGATTTCAAATGTGAGATCCAAATGTGCGGTGTCCCAATCACTGGAAAAAATTGAAAATCCATAGAAGGTCATAGAATGGAAATTGTATGGACCTTTATTGAAAATAGAATGAATTTTGGTTATCCATAATAATTGTATATTTTCCATATTATGGATATAGTATCAAAATAGGATGGTATACTATGGATTTAGTGGTGCAATTGCAAATTTCGTAGTATGGATTTCACTTTTTTTCCAGTGAATTCCACATGGATTTCATATTATGAAGGCTTGTGGGACGTATAGCAAGCGTGTGTGAACTATTACCTGTTGTTCTAGAGCATCAGTTTCTTGAATCAAAGCAGCGCGTTCAGTCAACACAGAAAGATATTTCTCAAAACCTTCACTCAATGCATCCCAGACATGTTGCTTAGAACTATCAATCACGCTCGTCATTTTTTCCCAATACTCTGCATTCCAACTAACAAAAATAATCAGAAACAATTATTATTTAATTAAGACAATTCTTTATATTCAGGCCTTGTAGGCTTGCGTCAGAACCATATAGAAAATGTCTTATGTACACTAGATAGCGCATTTCTTTTAGTAAAATTGAAGCCAAGAATATTCCAGCGGTTACCCCCATTTGAATAGATGGCGGCCATGTTGAAGTTTCCCACTCGCTAATAAACGCTTAAAAAACAATAACTTTCATCATTTGAATAGTTTAAAAATGTATTTGGAATACAGGTTTACTCTCGATTTCAATTTGCTTTTCAAAACTGACTTCCAATGTTTACTTGTAAATTCCAAATGTTCGTTGTAAAGTTCCGAAGTTTGTTTCGAAGTTCGTTCCGATGATTTACGATAATCAAGTTTAGTAAGTTGTAATTGGGTAGTTAAGTGAACCAGCCAATCAAATCGCTTGCTATTGAATCATCGTAAATCATCGTAACGAACGTCGAAACAAACTTCGGAACATTACAACGAACATTCCGAATTTACAAGTAAACAATGGAAGTCAGTTTTGAAAAGCAAATTGAAATAGAGAGTAACTTAATGTTTAAGTTCCCTGTTTAAAAAATAGAAAACATACGAGTCTTCTCATTTCATGGGAATATCCTGAGTCTGCAATCACGGCTTCAATTTTTTAATTGCAGAATAATTAGATGCACTATCTAGTGTATATAAGATATCTAAGGTATGCAGAACACCTTATAGCGCTTTTGTATAAGTAAACCAAAGTAAAGGCCGTAGAGGCTGATTCGGTAATTTGACGTCCGAGTTAAAAACGTCGCTTGTAAGCTCCCAACTTTCCATTGCGATCTCTTTATTCAAGCTTATACCTCGCATTACGACCTGCATCCGGACAAGCATTCTTGAATGTAGTTTTCTTTGATTCTCTAATAAACACAACGTAGCATTCGAGGTTAGAATTATGGTAAGTCCCATTGAACTCTATATATACTGGAGCAAGCACTGTAGTAGGCTATTCTTATAGTATGATAATACGAGGGTTAATACTCAATGGGCCTATTCCCAAATGAGCAAAATTTTGATCTAGATAAGTTTAGACAAAAATTTCATCATAGCTTGAAAGAGGCTTTTTATGTTACTAAAGATCTAATGAAAAATGTGTCATGTTCGTTTTGTAAGGGTTGTTGTAATTGGCGTAAGCTGTAGCATATACCCTGCTATGATTGACAGGTTGTATTTATATTTAGTATATTCTTGTGTTTGTGCAGTGATGTTAAATTGGCAAAGCATAATAAATAAATATACATGGAGCTAACTGGTAAGGACTTGGTTTTGTTGATCAGTACTCACTTCAAAACTTGATGATTTTCTTCAACGAAATTTCTTAACTTCGTGACGACTTCGTTAGGGTGAATAAGCTCGGGAACAACTAAAAAAATCAAATTTTTATTTTCTTGTTGATTTGCTTCGCGATAATTGTTTCATTTTTGAGAAAACACTTACCTTTTGCAGAACTTAGTGATTTAGCCTTCGAATCCTATGTTTCAATTCTCTCATCATCAATCAACGAGTTAGTTAATTACTCTATAGGTGTGATAGCCGAACACAAAATGGCCAGAGAACGTCTCAAATTTCAATTAATCTTACCATTCATCTACGTCAACAATATTTTTCGTGTCATTTTCACCAACAAAGAAATATCTTAAGTTGTATATATCATTTTCATTCTCCACGCCCAACGCCTGAAACACAACATCAACAACGGTTTTTATCATCAGACTAATTGAAACAAGTAAATAAAACAAAATTGATGCTTGTGATGTTACTCCGAGTGTATACCCACATCGTATTCACCTGAGTACATTACACCAACACAGAAAAAAACATAAAACAAAATTCTTACTGCAAAAATGGCATCAAGCCTCATTAGGGATTGCTCGTCCTTCTCAAGCGGAGCAAGTAGTCTGTTTAACTTCGCTTCAACTAAAAATCCCTAAACAAAACATTACTAGTTATTATAACACTTGCAAGCATGGTAATTTTGCTGGTACTCTTTCATTATTTTAGGCCTGGGTTGTAAAAACGTGTCGAAACCTAAGACTTTTTCGTGAATGCTTTCGCAGGTTTGGCCAATTTTGGTCAATCATAGATCAATTTCACATCGTTTGATCATCTGACTCAACCATAGATGAATTTGAGTCATCGAACGACGGTGGTAACTGAATGAAAAATGTTGTCATGCCTGCATTCACTTACAGCTTCATCTGAGAGTAATTCCAATATCGTCTTGATCGTTGAAAGAGATAAGTTTGATTTGCCAACACATTGTTTACTATGAACAGTTGAAGTACTTTTATCTTGATCTTCCTTCGACACATCTACAACACAAAGACTGGTTTGCTTTATTTATACCACGAAACCCGGACAGCAGGGTCAGAAGGGCGTCCAGGCGTTCTAGAACAATAAATGGACGCCCAAATTCTGGGGGGAAAAAGAAATTATTTTCAATTATATCCCTAAGTATATTAATTAATATATCTGAAACGAAATAGTTTCAATTCTCATTATTATTATACATTTGACATTTTGATCAATTTGATGGTGTACCTGGCTGAATGAAAATGTCATAGTTAAGTAAAGCCCGTTTTCCACTCACGTATTTCCCCGCCGCTGGGGAAAAATTTCGCCACCGAAAAAGTTCATTTGTTGTTCTTTCGCGCCGTCAACGAAAGGTCAAACAGAAGTTGAAAATTTTAAGCAACTGTAGCAGGAGAACAAATTTCTTCAGCGGCGAATGAATGTAAAAAAAAAGATTTCTTTGTCAAAATTTTTCGCCAGCGGCGGCGAAATAACGGAGTGGAAAATGGGCATAAAGAAGCATAGCGGCACAAACTCACAACTCCAAGTGTGTTTGAAAAATTTCGAACGAGCTTGGAACAGATACTGGCATGAAGCAACGTCTTAAAAGGTCCCCCCTCTTTACTGTAGATATATCGTTGTACCAAAATTGGACGCCCTCTCTTAGGACCCTGGCTAAAAGCCTGCCGGACAGCACTGTCCGCCTGTCACTACAGCCTACAACTAGAAATTACTATCGCAAGGAAAGTGCTGCCTCCCCCCCCCCCCCCCCCCCCCCCCC
>CACRXK020012098.1:3342-15519 GCA_902702795.2 Paramuricea clavata
TAATTATATATATATATATATATATTATTTCATTTATATATATATATATATTATATATATACAATTTTATTTCAATATACGGTGGTTACATCAAAATCATATACAGTTTTGTTCTACTTGTAAGCCGTATATTATAGTTTGCAACATACATTAATTTAATTAATTAATGATCAGCGGAAAAATGGATATTTTTTAAAAGATCTTTGAACCGCTTTAATGAACTCTCTTTTTTCAAAACTTCAGGAAGAGAGTTCCACACTTTTGCGCCGGAGTAAACAAAACTTCTCTTGTAATATTCAGTTCGAATTAGTGGAAGTTTCTGGTCTAAATAAACCTAAGAAACATGACGGTGCTTTACGGTTTAATATTTTATGCATCATCACTGCTTTGCATTTTTGTCTTCGTTCACTCAACTTCTCCCATCCTAATTCGTTTAATATATCACTGGACCTTCGCTTTTGAAGCTTTTGAAGCTTTAACGCCAAATAGTCACTGATGCCATCCCAAATTATACAACAGTAATCAAAATAAGGTTCTACAATAGCTCTATATACATTCATAAGATCGCACTTTTTCAAGACTTTTCTATTTCTACGTAGAAGACTAACGCCGATCGCTAATTTTTTAATTACATTATCTATGTGCTCAGTCCATGTGAGAAATTCGTCTATTGTCACTCCTAAGCACTTAGTACTCTTAACTTTACGTAGAGATTGATCGTTAAGGGAAAGTGTCAGATCACCCACAAGTGAATTTATTCTTCGTTTTGAACCAACAACCATATATTCAGTTTTTACTGTATTTAAAGTAAGTTTGTTGGCTATAAGCCAGGATTCTAAATGTTCCAGGTCTTTTTTCATCTGCCGTTGAAGTTCAGAAAAAACACATGCTGAGAATGATACGTTAGTATCATCTGCATACATTCGGGCAGTACCATGATTAACAGAAGTCGTCAAATCATTTATATAAATAAGAAATAATAAAGGACCTAGAACTGAACCTTGGGGAACTCCACTTTTGACCTGCACTTTACCAGATAAATAACCATTAACATATAACATTGTTGAGTTCTATCAGTAAAATATGATTTAAACCACAGATTCCAACTTAATTTGGTTAATAATATATTATGATCAACAGTGTCAAAAGCCTTTTTTAAATCTAGAAATAAGACACCACTGATCATACCTCTATCAATATTATAATACCACTGGTTAGTTAAATCCAGTAATGCAGTTACAGTTGAATGCAGTGATCTAAAACCGAATTATATATATATATATATATATATATATATATATATATATATATATATATATATATATATATATAGCTTAAGATTTTGGTTTACGAAACACAAACAGTGCTCAATACCATATAGATAGAGCGTAATATAGTTTTCCGTTTTACCTCAAAAAACCACAACAGTCTGTTTCATCCGTTGAGGTAAAACGGAAAACTATATTATATATATATATATATATATATATATATATATATATATATATATATATATATATATATATAAACAAATTATTACAATCCGGAGAACGCTGTATAATTTTGTAAAAATTATAATTTAATAAAATGCCTGGATTACAAATCTTCAAATCTATTAAATATATATATATATATATATATATATATATATATATATATATATATATATATATATATATATATATATATATATATATATATATATATATATAGCTTCCTATTTTATGTAATTAAGCGCTTTAGAATATTCTATAGTTTTAGCGCGGTACAAATTAAAAATTAATAAATTATTATTATTATTATTATTATTATATACTAGCGGTGTTGTCCCACTGAGTAATTTAGATTCAGTCACGCTGATGCGTGCATGCATATGCACATACATGACAAGATACTATTGATTCATTCCGGATACTATTGATTAATCTCGGGTGAAATGCTAGCCGTAGCAAAATCTCTCATCAAAGGTCTATACTACCTTAACTTTCACATTGATGGAAGTTTCAGAAATTCATATACAGGATAAAATAGCTATCACATCTATATTCATTTTAATCCACTGATATATTTGACTGAACAAAATAACCAGAGTTTGCCTTCTATATAAAGTCACTTAAGGTGGTGACATGCACCAATATTCCAACATATTATTATTAGGTCAAAAGTGTATCTTTTAATACTTGGATGGAATTTTTGAAGGAATGCTTATATTATAGTTACTCTAAATTTAATGGTATAATCTGGTCCCTAACCTAACCTAACATTGCATGCGATTTCGTTTAGTTAAAAAATTAGTGATAATAATGCTGACACTCTGGCAGAGCATTAAAAATATCTTGAGTTTGCTATTTTGACAAAGAAAATAGGTATTTATAAAACTCTCTATGGCATACTTGTGTGAAAAGAATACCGATATAACTAAAACCAAGATATAAGGATCGGTTTTCATATAATAGGCTTTCTTTGCAGAATGTTGCAACAAACGATATATATGTAATCGAAATTCAACGGTCCTCACTTTAAAGAACGTTATTTTAGGTGTGGCATAAATAAACAGGAGTGGATTTATAAGGGGGGTGTGCACAGGGGTGTGCACCCCTGTTGTCCTTGGTCAACAGCGAGGTGCAATAAGAGAGCAAAAAAAACCAACATGCTTATGGTCGTGTTTTTCGCATTTTTTTTGCTAATTCGTGATTTGTTTGCTTTGCGAATATTAAATTCATTTATCATACTACTGATATAAATTAAATTTGGTAGTATAACTAATATTTTGGGGCAAGATTTTTCTGATCAAAAAATGTGCATATTTTAAAAAAAAAAATTAAAAAGGACTGGGTCTACCTACAAAAAAAGCTTCAAGCACGGCTTCAACTTCCCCCCTGACTTAGCCTTCCAGTTATTATTAGAGTTCACTGGTGCCGCCCGCCCATCAACTTAAGCCTTTACTACTGCAAAGTCTTGCTTGACTACTGTATTTGAATTGTAATTGTTGTTCAGAGTTCGCTTATCATCTTGTTATTACTCAAATTACTGTATCTCATTTTGTCTCTAATATTTGTTTGCTTTATCATGAAAAATATTTATCATAAAATATTACTTTCTCTTGCTTGCTATATAACACAACACTTAATAGACCATGCACTTGCAGTTGACCTGAAAAGGGGCATGACATATGGAGGACAACTTGAAACGAACCAGTAGTCACTAAAGGGAATAATCAACCCAACTGTTTTCATAATAATTATACATTTTTTGACGTGGGTCCATACGTGCAAGAGGTGTGTTGCCAGTTCTGCTTTCCCTCGAGCTAAATGTTTCGCTCGACTTAAGGTGGCTCCCTACAGTTGTTGAGAATGGCAGCGAAAATAAGGTCTTCACAACGACGCGAAATAATTTGCTATTTATGCAAAATAGAGAATTTTTTGTGCAATCTCTATACTTGAAGTACATTAGTTCGAAAGAATCAAATTATGTGTTGCTATGGCAACAATGTGACCCAAGCGACAGCAGTCAGACACTAAATTTTACACTAAAAATGAATTTATTAAAATTTCCTTCGGTCAAAGTTTCTAAAATTTGGTAGGGGTAAAGGGAATATCTAGTGGGAGAATATATCAAAAAATTAGTGGTGGAGTTATAAATTGAACTTTTGAGATATCACACAAAATTTGTTCCACAAAAACTACTTTATAGAATTTTTCAAAAATTGAGTATATTGAACTAAATGACAACTACTTTTAAAAAAACAAAATTTCAGAAAAATTGACCGAAGGAAAAATAAGTTACTGCATTTCAAACCTTGTGTGGCGAGATGAAATTTTTGCTGACGTGATTTTGTTTCCGGTTTACAAGCTCACTTTTTGAGCATGCACGCCTGCCACGCAGGGAAAACTTTTCAAAACATCTTTAAAAACTGCGAGTTTGACTTTTCATCTTTGCCAAACTTTGGTCTTTTTATAAAATTTATAAATGTATGACTTTAGTTTTACATTCACTTGTTTGAAAAGTAATTTAAGTCGAATGACAGGAGTTTGTTTAATTAAAATACATTTGATTTAATATATTAAAAATATCAATTTTAAAAGAACGTTATTAACACAATATTGAACGCAAACACTTTGAAAACATACTTTCAAATTTTTTACCGATCCACAAAGATTCCACGCGCGCGACGCGACTGTTTCCACTTTTAGAATTATCGTGTTTCCATTTTACAATCGTGTTTTCACTTCTAGTTTCAACTGCAGGGAGCCACCTTAAGGCAGTTTTCCAGTCCTCGCACGAAGCTCGTCGCAGCTCGCTGCGAGTGCTTGCATCTAATTGAAATTAACTGTTTAGCATTGCGATTGGTTGAAAGTGCTCATGCATGCACTCGCAGCAAGCTGCGAGGAGCTTCGTGCGAGGACTGGAAAACCGCCTTAAGTCTCGGCAAACATCTGTTTACGAGGGCGAGTTACCCGGCAAGCCGTGTATATGATTGTCGATGCATGCATGACGCCAAAATAGCTCCAAAAACACAAATAGGATTCAAGTCGTTTATAACCTTTAAGAATCATTACAAAATATCGTGAAAATACAAGAATAAGCGCTGGGAAATTCGGGAAAGCTTGTATATACCTAATTTGTATGTATTTTTGAGTTATTATTTCAAACGCGAGTTGCCGCGTTTCCCAGCCAAAATGGGAAAAGATTCACCAAAAAGGCGAGATTGCGCATCTTTCTGCCGGAAACTCGTCCCTTTCTCCTGGGAACTCGATCCCAGGGGAGATACTCGGTGTATCATGTAAACCACGTTGGATCGAGGAAAACACGTTCCAACTGTAAAATAAATAGTTGCTTTTAAATATTCTTCCAACATGGCCGGCCCCCATGCATGACATTATATGGTATATATACCAGAAAATTACAGTGAAAAATATTTTATGCGAGTTTTTCTTTATGCATATACGATTTGAACTCGTTCCACGAGCAGCATGCATGATCAGCGGGAATATGGTTAGGGAATCAGTATCCTTTAAGCAAACTATCATTTTTGTTCTTAATTTCTAGAAACATCCCGAACCATGAACACAACTAAGAAATTGATTGCGCAGTATGAAAAGGTTCAGCGGAGTAATTGCCAGCATCTATTCCACAATCTACGCTACTTTTTGCCGAAATTATTCTCGCACTCGCCCCACAATTAACGCCAGTGAAAATTGAAGACTGATATACTTGACAACAATGCTTTGGTTGACGTGAGCTCACAAAACATAAAAAATATATTTGTATTTAACTTCTTCAATAGGGTAACAATCAATAGGGTAATAAAAAATATTAATGTTTGTAGTCAACTTTCATAATAATGCGAACGTTAAATCGTCTATAAATGATTTCAGTGATAAAAATAATGCGAATTGTCAATTTCCCTTTACGATTTTTACATGATTCACTGTCTCTACTAGAGTCGTAAACGAAGAAGCGGAGCGCAATACTATAATTTTTAAACTATAAGATAATCCTGTTTTTATTATTATAACCCCAATATACTAATTTAACCAAAAAAATTAATAATCTATATACTATGTTATTAAATTAAAAACTTACTTCGTAAGTTATAATAATTAAGAGAATTGTATTTTACTCTGTTTAGCAAATCAAGAACTGTTATCATCTTGTAAGGAACTACTGCAAAGAAACAGGTTTGTGGAGTCACCAACTTTGAAAGATTTTGTAGATGGAAATTTCGAGTACGTGTAAATTATATACATCTAGTTAGATCTAACCATGCAGAAGCAGCTGCAAAAAATCCAACTATATGCCCTCCCTCCGGCAGGAATCGAACCTGCCGCCATACGATTCCGGTGCAGAGCTCTAACCAACTGAGCTGCAGAGTCCAGTACCATTAATATGTGACACATAACGAAAACCTTAATTAAAAGCATTCGATTTGAAATTTCGTCATACCCTTGATGTCTCAAGGGACGTTAAGAGGAAGAACAATTTAAATTAATATAATAGCTTTGTTTGTGGAAACACCACGTAAATTTATTACTGCATTAATAAACTTACGTGGTGTTTCCACAATTTAACAGTTAACGATGGTATTGGATATTGTCAGTTACTTAATGGCGTTGATTTAGAAAATCCAGAGCTATTACACAAAGACGAACACTTCGATTATCACATACTACTTCAGCCAAACAGGGCAAGTATCAGTAGAGCTAAATGCAATCATAACAATGATATACACTGTAAATTATGAATTGCTACATGGATTCGATTCAGAAAATGCAGAGCTTCTATACGAAGATGAATACTTTCATTCACTTTTATATACTACTTACATACAATCTAGTAGGTCAATCTAGAGGTCAGACTAGTAGGTCCAATCTGGTATAGGTAGTAGGCAATCTTTTAAAAAACAATCTAGTATAGGTGTCATGCAGAGTTCCAACAGTTTAACTACTATATACTCCATATAGCGCTCATAAAAAGATAGCTGGTCTTAAAAAATAATTTGTTGCAACTTGCACTGTGAACATCCATCTCGAACGGTCGCTGTCGGTTTAGGTATAGCTACTAACTTCCCGACGAAGGTCGAAAGTCGAAGTTTATATTTTTCAGATACAGTTGTACCTCTCTCAATCCCACAGCTCTCTGTAAACATTCATGCCCATATTTCTATAAAAACGCATAATCTGTTGTAACGAGACAATGAATTCATATAATAAAATTTCCTGCACAGTGCATGATGCACGGAAACAGACATATTAAGTATAGGCATATTGCAAACAATCGAAATAAAATCGGCACAAACATAACAAATTCCATTTTCAATTTTCACTCCTTATCATCCTTACGATTTTTCTTCCATATTTAGACCGGAATTGTAAGCAAAAGTTCATACAAAAAATTATTGGAAGACGATCCGTATAAGTACCCTCCGTTCCTAACTATTAATTTCAATTAATGTTTAAAGATTAGCATCAGCATTTAAGTTTTCGATTCGCAAACACGCCCAGCATAGGCCAGATATTCCTAAACTGTTGAAGCAAGCTGGAAACACTCTTCTCCAATGGAGAACACTAGAGAAAATTATAATCAGACAATTGCATATTACAGGAGCTCAACACCAGCAGCATAGATGAAATGCACCTGTTCGTGTGGTACCATCCGAGTGCGATACTATAACACTTCAGTATATTTGCACCAGAAATAAATGTTATTATTATACGATTCTTTTCAGCAATCTCAAGAACGGAATCTACTATCTGCAAGCCAAAGCTTCTTCACAGAAGGTGGCCAACTCGAAAGCTTATGCTATTTTGGTCACCGTGCATGCACAATTTCAATATCATAATTTAAAACTTTTTAATGTATTTATACCGAATATACATCATGAATATCTCTTTGAACTTCACAAAAATATCCAGTTTACTGTCACATGACCGCAATTCTGGGATGTGGGAAGGAGGTTGGACACTAGTTATGAAAACAGATGGAGATAAGTATTTGACTTAGAAATAACAAACACATGCAGAGAGGAAAGACAAAATTGGCTAACGCTCACTCATATTGTTCCGACCTAATTTACAACTTTGGATAAATTTGCATGGCTGGTTGTTATTATAGTGTATGTTGATCTGAACTGGCATAAAATTACCTATGTAATAGTGCAAACTCGTTCCCAGGCTTGGTAATTATGATGATAGTTGCATGTATAAGCCTTTCACTACCTGGATCATGCAATCAGTTCCAATTTTTTTTTTCGCTCTACTCTATATGACTATATTCCTGTTAATTGGACAATACTGACGTGGAATGTGAGTTATCAAAATTGTGAATGAAGTGTACCAAACAAGTGTTAGACAAAGTCATGCAGATTCAGAATGGATTTTTATCGATATGCAATTCACGTTAAAATAAGGTGCTTATAAAGTATAGCTATAACGGTGTCCAGGATATGCATGCATGCATGTAAATACCTGAAAATATAAGCAAAACGTCGACGTTTCGAACGTAAGTCCTTTTTCGGAACGTCGAAATTTTAATTTGCTTGTATTTTTCAGGTATAGTTACACATTCTAGACACCGCAACTATTTGTTATCGTCTCTATCTACACTGGCACAAGATGTATTTAAACAGGGAAAAGATAACGAAAAATTAAATTGGATATAGCTTACTAGCCTATATCACTAAACAAAAATATTGCTTTTCTAATTATTGTAGCAAACGTTTGGCTATGATTCACCTTACTGGACGAACAAATAAGGTTATGCAGTTGAAGATGGACTTGAAGGACTAACAGAGAAAGAAAGTAAACTGGCATCTCATTGGAACACTCCTTTCAAGAAAATATGTCTTAGTATGACCGTTAATGGTGACAGAAAATAGATGATGCTTGATTACGAAGGAAGTTCGCTATACAGTTTGATGGAAGATGGACAATATCGAAAAACAACCACTGAAAGGGATACATGGAAGTCACTGATCGCAGGATCATCTTTACGACCAAACTGCAATAAAGAGAGATTCGGTGTCTTTAACAACGGGAGCTCGAGAATTGAAATGCGCTTCGGATTCACGGCAAACAATAACAATGACTGTTTATCACCTGATTCCTGTATTGGGTTTGGCATTTTTTACAAAGCTTGTTCTAAAACGAAAATCGGTATATAACATACGGTAATATTGCACTGTGTCCAAAAAACGGTAATGGAAAAAACGAACTGTGGTATTTGGCTGCATTTTAGTTCAGTAGTTACCCTTAATTGCAACCATGCTTTTAATTCATTTTGGTAGATAGAAAATGGAGGAAAGGTATTAAAATACGTCTTTATAAAACTATACATTTATAAAACTATACATCATTTTCCATGTTCTGCAAACACGAAATTTAATTGTGGACTCAACTTTTAATATATAACTTTAATTAAAAATATAGTAATCTTTTCCACAACTCCATGTTGTAATAAACATACTATACATTTTTGTTCAAAATATAATAACTTTTACAAAATGCAGCAAGTATATAGAATATTATAATTCTGATGTCGATTGAAATCACTATATATATTAAACGTACATACATACATGGATGTCCAACATTGTAAAATATTAATTATAACATTGTAAAAGTAATATTATATGCTGAGAATTTTTTACTTTAGTTATATGCCGACGGGCAATGTTTATTGAATGTTAATTCTCATTTTATTGCACGGAATATGTGCGCTATAATATTTTGTTTTACTTATATATGCATAGAGCTAGAGAAAGACAAATTATAAAACGCAATTTAATTGCACCGTACATCAGTTTTAACAATCTTAATATGACAACATGTTATGGGTAATGGTTGGTGAACAATAGACCTCCACGCATGAATGCATGTATGAAATTTGAAATATATCTATATATGTTCATTCAAGCTGGCTAAGTGGCTATACCGTGAGAAGAAAAAAAGGAATTATCACCTATAGAGTACATAGGTAGTGTTAAAATGTCACAACTTCAAGCTAATTTTGGAAAAACACTTTGGTGTCCGCGGTCTTTGAAATTTTTCTTCCTCAAACCAGATCGTTCTATTTTTGTCTACCTGCATTTTTGGTTGTTGATGTTTTTTAATTTCCAAACTTTTGGACATGCAATCGACTTTTGCTATGATGGCTCTAAGGAAGGTAAGTTTTCGATTAATCTGCGATTAATCTTTAAGGCCGGCGCTACATACACCTGAGATGGAATATCAGAGTTTTGAGGGGAAAGTATATAGAACTAAGGTTGTTTTCTTCAACTGTATCGTGACGCATACACCGCATCTGGGGAATATCATCAGTTTTGGCAAATATCATTGACGAAACAAAGGAATACGCTATACGTTTGGTTACGTTATGCTTAAAATAGAAATTGTACATAATGCCATATAGCTTTTCTCATCAGTTGTTGGATTACGGATTTTGGTGGGATGGGTGCCATGGCTTAGTGAGAATTCTAGAATTGGGTTAAGGGTGTGTATATAGATGCCAATTGCTCATATTATAGTCATGCAGAAGTACGATAATTTCAGTTATACCCGCCAACACTATGTGCGTGGTTGTTTTATCCTTTACAACCAAATACAAAACGAGCATGCGCCCATACGTCATTCTGACATTACAATAAGCAATTTTAGGAACTCTAATTTGGGGGTATTCAAATCCATTTTAACACCATGCAGTGTCAGTGGTTCCCATTACCTATATCGGTATATCCATCTAAACATAAACTCACACATTATGGGGCATTAGAACTATCGCGAAACCCGAAAATTCAGGTTTTTACCGCACTGCCAATTTTGAAAGAACGTGAGTTTTGAAAAATTCTTGATACAGATATACTACAATTAGTATTTTTTTTCGAAACTTGGTAGTTGCAATAATTCACGTTTTTGTGAATTCTACATCAGACATTTTTGCGAAACAAGAAGAAGTGCGATAAAATCGGGCATAAATAAATGGGAGCAAATGTCTGTTGTAAGTGGTTACACTCTATTTTACGAATCTATACACGAACCCGGATATATAACGAAGCCGTTTTCGCTTCAGTTAACCTTTTTTACATTTTTGACTCCCGCAACAACGATTTGTAGCTGAGACTCTGACTCTGGGTGGGCGGGCCCCCGGAGAAAAGAGAAGACTTTAACACGACTGGGGCATGTACATTACAAAGTTGAAGAATAGATGGTTATAACTTTAATGTTCATTTCTCGCCTAGCTTTAGAAAATACACGACCTGGGAAATCCGATGTCCAACCAAAATAATTTAAATGCAATCTTTAACCCTTTCAGGTCATCGTTTGGACAGTGAAGTGATCAAATTTGTTCACGCCCAGTCTGGAGTGGATTGTATCCTACAGTGTATGCTTCAAGATAAATCATGCAGATCTGTAAACTTCAGAAAAACCTGCGCAGTTAACAATGGTACTGGAAATTGTCAGTTACTTCATGACGTTGCTTCAGAAAATCCAGAACTTTTACACGAAGATGTTCGCTTTGATCATCTCACATTACTGCAACCCAACAGGGTGAGTACGAGTGAAACTTGATCTAATGTTTGTTTTTCACTTGAATCAAAACATGCCAATGCCATCAAAGACATTAATGCTACGTAAGCCAAACATCCTTATACTTGTATTAGCCAAATGAGATCATACAACCA
The DNA here is from genome assembly GCA_902702795.2 of Paramuricea clavata. Classification (NCBI taxonomy): domain Eukaryota; kingdom Metazoa; phylum Cnidaria; class Anthozoa; order Malacalcyonacea; family Plexauridae; genus Paramuricea; species Paramuricea clavata. The sequence continues at coordinate 14,522 of CACRXK020012098.1, forward strand.
TCGCTTTTTGATTGGGTGTCTATATTGATAAACACCTAACTAAGGTGGGGCCAGAAAATAAATCGCATGCATAAAAAGCAATGTATCTAAAAACCTTGGCATCAGTGGCGTAACTACTATGGGCTCGGACCGGGCAAACCCGGGGGGCCCCAACCCCAATGGGCCAAATGGGGGCCCCCAGGCTCAGGCTGTAGAGCAAAAACAATGACCAGGGCCTCTGATATGTCACAATGTCGTTTTCTGATCCCCAAAGGCTGTGAAATGGCATTTCAGAAAGTCTAGATTCAAAAATTTTCTGGGTGAGCATGCCCTCGACCCCTAGAAAACTCGTGCATATACGGCGCTCAACTCGTGCCTTTGGCACTTCTACTAGGGAGGCCTTCGAAAATTTTGAACCGAGGGCCCCCTGATAGAACGTTACGCCACTGATTGGCATCCTTAACAAAGTATGATATTACGTTAACCTACAGATGTTGAAACAACTCTATTATTCTCTAAAGCCGTGTTTACACTACGAGCCTAAGCCTGGCCTGGGCCTACTTCGCCCTGGTCTGGGTCAGGAAATCTGGAACATCTGTTCTGATAGGTCCAGATTTCCTGACCCAGGCCAGACAGAAGTGCGTTTACACTACAAAAATCTAGTCCTATATATATATATATATATATATATATATATATATATATATATATATATATATATATATATATATATATATATATATATATATATATATATACATACATACATACATACATATATATGTGCCTGCGAAAACATTTCACTCACAAACAGCTGCAATATTCAACTACAAAGCTTGAAATCAGTACTCCCATTATGCTTTGCGCGCTTAGAGTTTAAGGTTTAAGGTTTAGAGTTTAAAGTTTGCAAAGGACAACCTTTTTTGAATTAGCTGTATATATATACATATATATACATATATATACATATATATATATATATATATATATATATATATATATATATATATATATATATA
>CACRXK020012099.1:0-15519 GCA_902702795.2 Paramuricea clavata
ACCTAAATCTCACTCTGGGGAGCCCACACTTGTCCCGAATCTTGGTTTTGGCATCCACTGTAAAACATTTAAAATATGCACTGACCCCATTCACAAAAGGGAACACTATATATAACCACTAAGAGAAGGCCGTTACTGGACCTCTAGGGAGAACAGTTTGAAATTGGAGCTATCCAGTATATAAAAAATAATGAAACTAGTCAAATACGCTACGGAGAAACTACCTGGGTATGTTTATATTTGACCAGAACTCGCCATTGATGTGCTCAAGTCGTACCAAGCGACAACAGAATATCCAGAACGTGACGTAACAAGCTTGAAGAAATTACGACAAGAGATGCTGGTGAAGGAAGAGGAACTGAACAGTCTTTCTCAACAGCTGACACAACAGCAAGAAGAATGTTCTGCCATTCATGGTCAACTGGAGATGGAGAAAGCAAAACAACAACAGTTTGAGGAAACCAGCCAAGAATTGGTGAGTTAGAGTAGCGTTTTGACCTTGAATTTTATAATGGATCGTGAGAAAATATTTTCTGTCTCTTTTACAGACGACGCTTCACGAACGATTTAAACAAATCCAGGAAGAAAATCAATCCCTCAAGGCTAAACTTGAATCACAGAAAGACACAGTGTATGAAAGACAGAGGCAGTCGGGTATGTACGGACTTTGAGCGAAAATGTTTACCAAAGACGACTCCATTAGACAGAGACAAGTTGAAACAAACTACGACAGGCTTTATATGTTTTCACTTCTAGACGAAGCAATAAATAACTATCAAGTCCTCCAGGACGACAATTACAAGCTCAAACAACGTTTGGATCAACAGAGGGAAAACTTACAACAATTGAACGAGTTAGCAAGCATGTTGCAGGAGAGTCATAGGTAAGCTTCGTTTTCATGAGAAAGAAAAAGATACGAGCTAGATGGAGCTTGTTCCCAGTTGTTGTGACTTTGTTTTGTCTCTTCTCATGTAGATCTCTCGTTGCGACGAACGATCACTTACTACTTGAGTTGTCTCAAGAGAAAGATCGTCACCAGAGCGAAGTGAACCAACTACATTGGAGTTATAAACAGTTAAAGAAATCAATTGATTGGATACCCAATGTCGAGAAGACGTTGCACAAAACATAGATAAGTATAAACTGGTGTGCTGAACTTGAGTGGTAATGTTGATAGTGTAAGATGTTCAAAACTACCAGTATAGCTGGGTTTCACTAAGTACTATCGTGCAGGAGATGGTGGCCATTATAAACTGGTGTGTGCTGTACTTGAGTGGTAATGTTGATAGTGTAAGATGTTCAAAACTACCAGTATAGCTGGGTTTCACTAAGTACTATCGTGCAGGAGATGGTGGTCATTATAAACTGGTGTGTGCTGTACTTGAGTGGTAATGTTGATAGTGTAAGATGTTCAAAACTACCAGTATAGCTGAGTTTCACTAAGCACTATCGTGCAGGAGATGGTGGTCATTATAAATAAATAAAGAAATCAATTGATTGGATACCCAAAGTCGAGAAGACGTTGCACAAAACATAGATAAGTATAAACTGGTGTGCTGAACTTGAGTGGTAATGTTGATAGTGTAAGATATTCAAAACTACCAGTATAGCTGGATTTCACTAGCACTATCGTGCAGGAGATGGTGGTCATTATAAACTGGTGTGCTGTACTTGAGTGGTAATGTTGATAGTGTAAGATATTCAAAACTACCAGTATAGCTGGATTTCACTAAGCACTATCGTGCAGGAGATGGTGGTCATTATAAATAAATAAAGAAATCAATTGATTGGATACCCAAAGTCGAGAAGACGTTGCACAAAACATAGATAAGTATAAACTGGTGTGCTGAACTTGAGTGGTAATGTTGATAGTGTAAGATATTCAAAACTACCAGTATAGCTGGATTTCACTAAGCACTATCGTGCAGCAGAGGGTGGTCATTATAAACTGGTGTGCTGTACTTGAGTGGTAATGTTGATAGTGTAAGATATTCAAAACTACCAGTATAGCTGAGTTTCACTAAGCACTATCGTGCAGGAGATGGTGGTCATTATAAACTGGTGTGCTGAACTTGAGTGGTAATGTTGATAGTGTAAGATATTCAAAACTACCAGTATAGCTGGATTTCACTAAGCACTATCGTGCAGCAGAGGGTGGTCATTATAAACTGGTGTGCTGTACTTGAGTGGTGATGTTGATAGTGTAAGATATTCAAAACTACCAGTATAGCTGGATTTCACTAAGCACTATCGTGCAGCAGAGGGTGGTCATTATAAACTGGTGTGCTGTACTTGAGTGGTAATGTTGATAGTGTAAGATATTCAAAACTACCAGTATAGCTGAGTTTCACTAAGCACTATCGTGCAGGAGATGGTGGTCATTATAAACTGGTGTGCTGTACTTGAGTGGTAATGTTGATAGTGTAAGATATTCAAACCAGTATAGCTGAGTTTCACTAAGCACTATCGTGCAGGAGATGGTGGTCATTATAAACTGGTGTGCTGTACTTGAGTGGTAATGTTGATAGTGTAAGATATTCAAAACTACCAGTATAGCTGAGTTTCACTAAGCACTATCGTGCAGGAGATGGTGGACAAACTGCAGTTATCAGAGTGAGAAAATAATGTTAAGGTAAGTATGAAAATTTTCTGAGATTGTCCACCATTTGCAACCTCGTACCCAGGCTCTTTCTGGGTACGAGGTTGCACCATTTGCTGCTCTGTTAGTCTCAGTGAAAGCCAGCAATATAGAAAGATATAAATTATGATATAATCTAGAATATATTGAATATATTATTTTGCAAAGCAGTTTGGATCTCTTGAAAAGTACGTTAAAAACCTGAATGGCGAAAAATTGAAACAAATATGATTTACGATAGCTGTACATAACTTTCACTTCAGTCTAAACTCAAGCAAAGCTCCTGTATATATATACTACTTTTTCCAACGAAAAAACACAACAATGGGAATTCAGTTTGAGCTTATTACACAGCAATGATAACATAAAGTCTTGTGTAATATACAACGACCAAAAAGTAAAATACATGGCAAAGGCCTTTCTATAAAGCTAAGACCTAAGTAAATATGTAACGGTTTGCGTTCAAGCTGTGCGTTTTAATTAAAAGAAAGGAGCACAGTTCAGCAAATTAATACTGTACCGATGATTTAATGATAACTAGTGCAGTTTAAATTAACTAAAAATAGTATTTTATAAGAAACAAAGTCCGCATACAAGTCAAGTGTTCAGTGAGTTTTGTCATAGGTGTCTTTTCCTTTGTAACCACCAACGTATCCTGACTCAGCCTTGTTGTCAAAATCTTTTCGTCCGTCTAGACCTTTTCCCTTGCCTGCATCATCAAATCTCTCCTTGTGTGAGCCTGTGTATTTTGATGTGTCTGTCAAGCGGTCAACTGCTCCAGCTTTTGTTGCTTTCTGAAATGAAATGAAATTAAAGAGTCATCAAGGTTGCGCGCGCCCTATGACGTGATAATTGTGAAACGGGAGAAGTGGTGTTTTACAATATATTACACTTTATTGCATATTATCGGCCCTAACTCAGCTAGGATTTATATTCTCAGTTAAGGACCTACGCTGCTTTGGGGGGCAAAGTGCCCCTCCCCCTCTCGACAAAGTGCCCCTCCCCCTCTCGAATAGACCACTTTCATAATTTAGAATTTAAATATTTTTCTCTTTCGTTTCTGTGACTGAGTAGATTAGTAGAATTTTAGAACCTGAATGAGGCGAAGAAGGCATTAAGATGTTATCCCTGCTCCTAAATTGGAAAAGTCTAACTTTAAAAAGTCACTCTTTTTACCAAATGTTTTTGAGAGGCAATAAGCGTTATTTTTACAAGTAATTAATATTTAAAACACACATTAGAAACTTCAGCGGCTCAACAAAGCCACCGGTACCCTACTGGTACCGAGTACCGAGCTGTATATTATCATTAACTCGGGTCAACAATTATGAATTTTTAAAACGCCAATAAACTTATTGAGTGTTAGCGGTTTTTTCTTGCTACATTGTAGATCTCTGACACTAGCATTATGGCAGCAGAAGATTGTTACTTTTAAAACTTTATTGGAAACTCATGCAGTTTTCGGGAATATCACAGAGCTCTGCATTGCATGGGTTCACGCGAGTTTACATAGTCCCTAGCAACCGCCACGCTAACGCAAAACGAAACAGATCGATAATCTTTTCCACTGAAATTTTAATAATCGTTTCTTCATTTGCATTTTCACACATTTATCTTTTGCCTCTTGTTTTAGTGTGTTATCTATTGAAATGTATTTCCTAAATATCAAAATTTACGTTGCTTTGATCGGTATAAGGCCCAGCGCAAAGACACCACAGGAAATAACTCTGTAAACATAGAGCAATTTTGCGGTTGGAATTAGTTCAAACACAAACGGAATCTGCAAGAAGTTGTCTAGTATATTTTTTAAAACTGCATGCGTTTTTATGCTGCACAGATATCAATAAGGTCCAAGAATCCGCTAATTGTTACAATCGATGAAATGTTTTTAAGTTTGTAAACAAATTAATATCATTCAGTGATTTTACTACTGACATTTGCATTCTAACAACTCTGGTATCTCTTACCGTAACGCCTGATGTGCCAGGACCTTTTCCGGCGGCGATTTTGTCCTTTAATTTCTTTACACCATCTTCGCCCTGACCGTACTTTTTCTCAGCTACTAGTACCAACGCGTTTTGAAACTGTGCAAAAGTGATTTTTCGATCGGTTTTGCTGTGAATAAACAAAGACTGTTAGTGTGTTATGTACCAAAGTTTGTACACTATATATTCCTTGACCCTGGCATACTAGCTGTGGAGCCAAGGCTCTCATTTCAAATTTACACAACACTATATCGTGAAGCAGACGGCGGTGAAGCTGCAGATATCAGAGGGAGAAAATGTTATTATTAGAAAGAGAAAATAATTCTTTTCATTATAAATAGAAGGCATCTAAATAGAATTGAGAAATGTCGCTTAATTTTATTCTTCCTATGAATTTGAACCTATCTGAAGTTGACACAATCAATAGCGCTTACTGAAACGTACGAATACAGTATCAATTATTTTGGGTAAATATTACTACTACTCAATCCTACCTCTTAACTTCTGGTCTGTTAAATATGATATCTATATCTGTAGCAGTGAGTTTCTTATCCAGCAATTTCAAATCACGAAACAGCTTGGCAAATTTCGAATTATCCATCGTAGCTGCTGCTCCTTTAGCCCCTGCTCCGAAAGCACAGAAACTGTTAAATGTTGCTTCTAAGTCGCCCATTTTGTCTGCTGTTCTTGCGCGATTACACTGCCACAATAGTTCAAACACTCTATATTGTTATGAAATTGAATATTCAGGCTATACAGTGAAATGATATGCATGGCAAGTTTCATCTAATTTGCATAAATAGCCACTTCCGTGGATATGTAATTAGACACGTTACAATCTGATGATGATTACTAATTAATCGACTAATCAACTAATTAGAACAATACGAATCAAATTTAATTTCTGACTGACATTTTTAAAAAATTTTGTTGGAACAAGTTTTGAGAGTCTGTTGGCCTCATTAACCTTGTTACAAGCCAAGATGATGACAACTTGTTTCAGACTTGTCAACAACTGGGAACAAGCAGTGCGAACACATCTTGTTGACAAGCTGTCAGATTTTTACGCGTGTAGTTCATCTTGACGGACGATCCACCCTGTTTTCCGCATTCAACACACACACGAATTATCAATCGAAATAATTTGGAGTTGTTTCTAGGATGCTGGGCTGGACGACCTGTGTTTGGAAAGATACATTTCATGAACTACCAAGGATGCAAACGAAAATTTCATGTCGCCGCATTCGAAGATAAGGCGTGAGTACAAGTGAAAAAGCATTTATTTGCTGGTGGATTTCAGTATAGCGTTACGGGCAGATGATGCAAGAAAATGAAGCTGCATCTTTCAATTTTTAGTTTATTTGGCTCCAAATACAAGACTGCTGCATATAATGAAGAGAATTAACAGTTTAGTACTGTGTTGGAATACAGATCCTCTGTGGTAGATTTTCGGTAACTTATTGAAACAAAGACTTGTGACGACTTACAAATTAAAAATTTCTAATGTTGTATACGTCCTGTATGAAAAAAAAACACGAGAGATATGTTTCAAACAAGTATATTTCAATAACTTTTGACATGAGGACTTTAAAATATACATAAACTTTCTGGATGTGTATGCTCTCTTTTGTTATCAATACAAGCGCCTAAGGCGACCGTTTCTATCGGTCAAATGTTATTGCATGAGTGAATTAGCTTCACACTAGCATGAAGAAAGGACCAGGTTGTTAGCTTCACACTAGCATGAAGAGAGGACGAGGTTGTTAGCTACACACTTTTCTTGCACATAACCTGCAGACAAAATGCTGTCCTGGTGATTTCAAACTGTCACATCGTTCATGAAACCATTCACTACAGACACTGCATTGCGCCATCAGGTCAGCTTCATTCTTCGGCTTCTCGTACGGCATACGACAGCTGCAAAACAACTCGATTGTATAAAATTTCCTCTTGGATAACACAATATCGCTACAGCTAGGCTTCATCTCAGGAAACGGACTCATCTTTTTTAACTTCAAACATTTGACGAGATGTGGCCGCATTTTAGGCACGTCAAAACGGAACTTGCTCGGATCTTGACCAAACGCGAGCGCTGTGGCAAAAGCGATGGCGAATACACCACAATCAACATGTGAGGTTTGTTGTTGAACTGACTTCATGATTACTTTCATTTCAGCACTTTGAATACACATGAACGATGCAAGCTGTTGTTTCGTGAACTTAGCGATAAAACCTTGATTCATGCTGTCATACATGTTCACTGCAGCAGGGTCTTTTACATCAAGCCTCGCGTTACTCACACAAGTCCAGTGGGTATAACCATCATGTAAGATCTGAATAAAATCGCCACTAACATGCTCAAATGTTTGAATAGGACCATGGGCGACAGTCTGACGGCCTTTAACATTTGGGAATGATTCTCTTAAGATGTCTTGAGCAAGGTTCACTGTACTGTGTGCAATCTCTTCTTGTTTGGTTAAAAGTCTTTCTTCATACTTTGATAAACTTCCCGCTGGGTTGGAATACAACATTGTGATTCCGTTCTCTCCTAATTCTGAGAAATGTAAGGCAGACTTTTCATTTGATTGACTCCCATTCAATTGTTGAGGATCGTTTGAACTTTCAATTGATTCACGTGGATTATCTGTGTTCCCAGACACGGTACCACTACCTGTGATCACAGATGCCTCCTCAGGTCCCCCAGTATTGCCATTTGTAACGTTTGTGTTCACCGATGTACCAACATTGTCGTTGAAACCCCCAGATACCACCACGTCACCGTCCATATCCCTAGATATACCTGCATTACCGTTCATACCACCCGAGGTCTCGGATGTCATGACATTGGCATTCACACCCCCAGATGTGTCAATATCACTGTTCATACTCCCAGATGTACCTCCACATCCGTTCATATCACCCACTGTCGCAATACTCGCACCCCGAGTTGCATCCACACTACCATTCATTGTCCTACAATGGCCCTGTACTTCACCAGCACACTCTAACATTTGCTCCGAAATTTCCCTTCTACACCTCATACCCATCTCATCCACTTTCATTGTTCCATGTTCATCCACTTTAAGCAACTTTCTTCCAACGGAGTCCTCACACCAGTTACCAAGACGTTTCCGCCCATTCACAGGATACACTTTATTCTCCTTCCCCTCGCTCACATCATCGTCAACTACAGACTGTTTCAGTTGTTCCAGTATTTCCTGAAGATTGTCATATAACGATGTCAGAATTGTCTTATCTTGGACCAAGTATATGAGGTTGCTAATATTGTTTATTAAATCACGACATTCAGTCGCTGTACTCTTTATTCCAGGTATCTTGTCAAGCAACACCTCGTGCAAACACACTGGAGGTATAATGTTGTCTTGGTTAATACTCGTGTCTGATCGACTAACAGTCGTGTCAGTTCGATCTCCACTAGGAACTGTTAAGCTTACATTCTGTTTTAATCGACTTGCTTTTGGTTCTGGTTGGCTTTCACGCTGATAGCTTGAACTTTCTGGCTGATAACCATTCGGATTTATTCGGCTTGCGTCTGGTGGATATGTATGCGGATTTGGTTGATTTCCACTCTGATCTGCTCGACTTTCACTCGGATCCTGTCGGCTCACACTCGTATCTATTAGGTTTCCCATTGGGTCTTCTTCAGCGGAGTTTTGATCAGTGATCGAGTCTAGTGTAAAATACGGAGAGCTTCGATATCTTTCCGGGAAACTTGACCAGTTCCAGTTCTTGAAATGTCGCATGACGACCAAGAAGTGTTTGCAAGGCAACATGGTACTGGACCAATCTTGACACTCGCAGTGAGGTGGCTCCTAGAAGAAAAAGTTGTTTTGTTTCATACTGGATAGCTCTGTTAGTTCAATAAGGACCCAAGCAAGTAAAGTGCAAAAACATCTTTCAAATTCACCTTATCACAACCGGCACACCCGAAAATCTATATACACGTTACAAGAACGTGCGGTTACAACTGACCTCTGTAGCTCAGTTGCTTAGAGCGCTGTACCAGAATCGCAGGACTGCAGGTTCAATTCCTGCCAGAGGATTTAGTGTTGCATTTTTTGCAACCGATCCTGGTTAGGTCTTAAAATTGTGTATATATATATATATATATATATATATATATATGCTCACTTGGATTATCCAGCATACCAAGCAAGTACCCTATCACCGGTGTTTAGTATAGTCAAACTAGAAGGACGCTTCTTACATGAAACTGGAGTATTATATGAGTAGAATGTCACAGAGGTAAAAGGAACATGTATTAACCACTGCGCTATCATTACACAGTATACTTACAACGTCATTTCCAAAGTGAACTTTGTGTTGCACATCTGAATTAGATGACTTTACAATGAACTCTCCTCTTGCAAGGCTGTTTAGAACAACATCATCTGCAGTAAATTCATTCACTGTTGTCATACACTCCGCCGTGTGTTCAGTAAGTTGCTGTGGTCGCATGTGGTAGAATGGCGGAATGTTCGCTTCTTCTTTCGAGAGTGGAACGTTTTGTTCCATGTAACTGTAAAGGGAATACGACAGAGGTTTCAAAATTTGCCGATTAGCTTCGCTAGCTGATGTCTAGTCTTTGGAAGTACGAAATACTAGTGGTTTCAGTCAGCGTGTCAGGGCAGCAGATGGTGATCAACTGCAGAAATGTTGACAATTAGCGGAGCAAGAAAATTAAACTACATCTCTCGTTTCTATTTATTTCCCACCAAATACAACACTACTACATCATTTTTTTCATTCTGATATCTGCAGGTTGACCACCATCTGCTGTCGTGCTTATAGTCAAAGCTACCCACACTTACAAATTTCGATTGGCAGGCAAAATGAACGTAATGATCATTTTCAGGACAAAGCTTAGTGATGTTTCTGCTTCATTTAGTACTTCTTCATGAGCGAAATCTTTCTTCTGATGTTCAACTGTAAAGTTTGTCATGAACAGATCACACAGCGAAGTTTTCTGGTAGGCAAGCACCCAGCGCTATTAAAAGTAGAGTTGTTATAAACATTTTAAAAACCTAAGAGTCAAATTATATACTTATGATAATAATAAAAGATCAACTTATTCAAGCATCAATAAGAGATCAAGCTATTTGATGCCATCCGGTCATTCATTGTTTGGACCTATTTTTCAGTTTTTGCGAAGGCCTATCAAATCAACCTCTGCATGCGAACTGTATTGAGTCTACCTCCTTAATACTAAGCCATTTTTCCTCAAACCACAGTCTGAACGACTGTCCGTAGTCACATTGCCAGCAATCGGTGTGTTTGAGTAATTCCAAAGCTTCTTCAAATTCTCGTTCTGATTTAACGTGAGCAATACGACGCAAGTACACTAAGATTGCATTCTTATGTGCCACAACGCCATTGGATGACTGAGACAGCCAGTGTTCCCAGGCTTGTTCACGGTGGAAATCGCTGAGCAATACTTTGCATTCTAAGGAGAATAATATTGGAAGGGTTACGCCTTGGTCAAATAAGAATGAGAGTTGATGAGAGTTGGCAAGCGCGAGTTTGTATGAGAGTTTTCTCAACTCTTATGCCCTGGTCAAACGAGAACGAGAGTTGCATGAGAGTAGATGAGAGTTGAGAAGCGAGAGTTTGTGTGATAGTTTTCTCAACTCTCATGCCCCGGTCAAACGAGACCAAGAGTTGCATGAGAGTTGAGAAGCGAGAGTTTGCATGAGATTTTTCTCAACTCTCATGCCCCGTCAAACGAGAACAAGAGTTGCATATGGTTAAATGGTTATTATACCACGCAGGTAGCGTCTCATCAGTGCTCATCGAAATTTGAACTAGCTCAAAGTTGACAAGAGTCCACATCAACTCTCATCAAAATTTGAAGCAGTTTATGAGTACATGAAAGTCGATGAGAGTTGGCAGTGAAAAGCGAGCGAGTGTTGGAACTCTCATCCTCGTCTGACCGAGGCTTTAGTTTTTGGTAAACACTTGCTGACACCACACAATAGTCCGCGCTGCACCCAAACCTGGACTCTTAAACAGACCTGGAAAACATTCTTGAACAGACGTAATCTCCTCACTATCATTATCAACCATGAACACCTTGGGTTTCCACTCTGGGTTCCAGGTTTTTATAAACTCGAGCGCCTCCTTGGTGGACTCCATGTTTTCATCTTGCACGACAAATGTTGCAACAACTTGATAATCAACATTGGTTTTCACCATGAGAAAAAACAACGGCAGTGGATACTTGACTGTTCTATATACTGGATCAAGGAAACACACGTTGTCGCCGTAACGTTTTAGGAGGTGACGTTGGAACGAGGTCTGGTGCACGAAAATGAACTGCTGTCGAGAAAATCTCTGTCTAACTCGAACCTCGTCGCCCAAAAGCTCTTCTACAGAAAGATTGAACGACAATTGCCCTAAAACTTCATTCATTCCATCAAATTTACGAGTGTAAATCTTATCATCCTGATTCTCATTCTGTATTCGCTCGACCAGCTCGTCAACTTCAACACAATCTAACAGCATGAGGCGTTGTAGCACTAACTCATTAAACATTTTCATTCTTATTACACCAGTGTTTGGAAAGTACCGTTTGTTTGCGCGAAACGGTTTTGCTTTGCCAGGGTAGAGATCTCGGGTGATATATGTGTCTAGTTGTTCTTTCATTTCTTTTTCGTTTCTTATGCCTGATAAAACAAGCGCAGAAAGTTTCTTTGATATTTTTGGATCCACTCGAGTTGATAAACTTGTGCTCTGGAATAAAAATAGAGACCATGAATAGTAAAGTACTCACAGGATAATAATAGCATGATTTATATGGAGGATCTATTTGGATGAACTCTGGCTAAGAAAAGATAATATTTCGTATGATAATTAATTCGTCTGTATGAACGTGGGAAAGAGACAGGTCATCCATCAAGATGAACTAGTCAATTATTTAATTTAGATGGACTTGTGTGTGTATAGTTCGTCTATCAGCGTAGTTTGTCTGGACAGTTTCTCTTATGTTTAGACTATGACAGATGATCCTTCTTCAGCTATAAATCAACCCATTGCATGAAACATATAACATTGTTAACTGTACCTGAATACTGGTTGGATGTCCTGTATGTTCATCAGAAGTTGGAAATGAAATGTAGATTCTTCTCTCAATACTTTGCATGTTCACAGAACCAGCAGCAAAACTTTCCTTAATCTTCTTTGCAACAACTCCACGATAATACTTTGTATTGCTAGAAATCTTTTAGATATGAAATATATTGAAGTAATAACTAGTTAAATATCTATACATGACGTTTTATGCATGTCATTTTACATATTTGATTAATAACAAATGAATACAGTTGATCTGGAGAGGGTATACCTTTTGTCCATTGTGGAAATTTGTGTACGCTTAGTGTACCTATTTTTATAACTTGTGCCCTTACCATTAGCCTAAGTAAAACCTAGGTCTTTCATATGTTAAGCCATATTATCTCACACTGTAAGACCATTTAGAGTTCAATGATTAGCATACCTTGAAATCTGGGAAGTAGATGATCTCACAAAAGACAACCTTAGCTGGACAGTCAAGTTTTCTTGTTGGCGGAGTTTTCCTGGCCTTTGTGCTTTCACTCTAAAAGAGGGCATATCATACACTAGTAACTTCCTAGTAGGCTCAAGAATGTATCTGACATAAAAAACTGACCAGTTCACCAGTTGTTACTAATACTCTGTCTCTTCTAAACCTTTTACCAAGAGGTGCAGTAAAGCTCATCTATAGTTGGTACTGAAGTACTACTGCAGGCAGAAATAGGAGAAAACCTGCATAATATGTAAAATGATTTGAAAAATCAGATGCTGCGGACCTTTACCACTTCTTCACGTTGAAGTCTCAATTTCTCTTTCAGTTTGACATTTCTATCCTTGCCAAAATGACAGTCAAAAACCTTCCGTCCCATCATGATAAATGGAACACCATCTGATTTCACAGTGATCTTATCTCCAATGTCAAACTCTTGCCAGTAGATCCGCTTGTTTGTCACATCAATTTCTACACAATGCATTAATTAATTCAATGTAATTTCAATGTAATTTTCAGCTTTAGACAGAGTTAACCCATTGAGTGGTAGCCACTCTCCCCCTGATGAGTAAAATCAACTGGCGTTAGACAGAGTAAAATAATAAAGTATGATGCATTGCCACTTCAAGTAAAAAAAAGTAGTAGGGTGCATACAAGTAGGGTTAAAAAAGTAGGGTGCATTAGGGCACAATGCAAGTTAATGGGTTAATCATTTCTCGGTAGTTTAAGTACATACTACTGCAGCTTTGTGTTATATATTTAAGCTATAAAGATGGCATGTGCAGTTATCCAATCCATAGAATCTGCAATGACGGCATGTATACGTTCAAGATCTGCTTTATTTTGCATACTTTTATTTGCTCTTAATGGCGGCAATCACAGCCCCAGCCATAAGTTCCTATGTACTTCTACGTACTTTCATGTACTTCTATGTACTGCAATGTTCTTGCACATGTACTCTACTCTGACAACCTTGTACCCAGCCCAGGCGCTTTGGTTTGCTATGCTACTGCATGAACACAGGATAATGTCCAATTCTGTTGGCAATTATTACTACAGCAGCATAGTCAACCAAAACTACGAGGCGTACTTCATGCATTGCTTACGAGAGTTTCCAAAATCCTTGGGGCATCTCCATACAGAATACCGGGTCTTAGTATCATTTTCAAATCTATGCAATACATCTTCAGCTTCAGAAAGCGATTTCACATAAACTGGATATGTTGCGTTAATCAACGTCTCGTCCTTGTTGACATTAGTTGAGTTTTTACTGACTTCAACTGTCGTAACATTGTGTAACTTAACCGCTTGCAGTGGGGCCAGTTCTGCCACGCTCATATCCAGAGGGGTTAGTTCTGCCGAGGTCATTTCAGGTACAGGATTCGGACATCTGGGACATGATGGCGGTTCGGTCAAACATGATTCATCAACAATTTCCTGTGCCCCAGTCTGTTCACTCCTGGCAGAATTATGATTGGTATTACTCATCAGATCAACTTCCATTGGTTAATAAATGATAATCCACATTTTCTAAAACATCTTTCCCCAAAGGGGCTTTTCCCCGTTGATACTATGCTATACGGTTTTTAACCCCGGAGATTTTTTCTTGTATATGCGAGTGAAATCTATGCATTTTTACAAACCAACTTTTTGGTATTAAATTCAAACTAATTCTGCTAAAAGTATTAACATAGGTATAGTAAATACATGGCAAGTAATTTAGTATTAATAGTATAGCATGAAAAGGAAATATAAGTTGTAATTTTTCAATTGTTTTTTAACAGGTATTTGCGAGATATGAATAGGGTAAAAAACCGTATAACTGACTGCATGCCATAAACCAAAATGGCGGAGTCAGAAGAACGCACTGAGATTGTGCAAACTGAAATTCCAGAGCAAACGCCCGAAATTTCCATAGAATATGTTCATAAACCTACTCCAATTGCTTGTGGCTTGTACCCCAAGTATGTTAAAACTTTGCAAGAGGCAGATGAGGTCATGCATCGCTTTGAAAACAACACAAAAAGTCGATTTTGCGTTTGGCGGAGTCCTAAGGATTTCGGCCACTCAGGTATGGGTTTTAGTGAGGAAGGCAGCTTGAGCTGTGCTCGTCTCGAAACAAGTTTTATGATATTTTCTTGCTGGGGGAACAAATTCAAACGAATAAATATGTTCTTCTTGCACTACGTTAATGATTTTTCCAGCTTTTGGAACTGCTATTTCCCCCAAAACGACAAACGGGCAAAGCTACAATATGCGATGTCGTTTAATGTTTAGATCGTTCAAAAGAAGGTCTTTATGTAAAGTACATTTCAGTGATTGAAATTAGTCGCGATGTCTAGCATACATGCAACTATTAAAGGCAAAATTTTACGCTCTAAAACTTTAATTTTTATGCAAACAGTCTTTGAATAGACTTCATAAATTATTGTTGTCTTTGAAATATGCCTCCCTTTTCTTGATTTTTCATGGAAACATGCATATATTTACAACTTGAACTAACTGTAATTGTATTGATATAGGCAGTCATAAAAGTTGGACTGGATCATATAAAGGGCCACGTCCATATTCATGTCGCCACAAATATTAAAACGTCGAATCGACATTATTACTTTACCCACCCACTCACTCTAGATAAAAAACATTGATATTCAGTCGTATTTTGACTTTAGTATTTATAATACAAAAGCTGTACTGTTATAGTTACTTAACTTACTTTGGACATTAATTGTCAAGTTGCCACGAAATAACGTTGACAAGTTCACATAAAAACCCACCCACCCAGTTATAACATCGATTCGTCGTTATTTAATTGTGGCAACATGAATATGGGCGTGTGACCCCAATTGGCCCAATAGTTGGACTAGACCTGGATCTCTCAAAACCTGACCATTCCAGAGATTTCCCATGCATCTATTTCACTGTTGTTGTTGTTGTTGCTGTTGTTGTTGTTGTTGTTGTTGTTGTTGTTGTTGTTGTTGTTGTTGTTGTTGTTGTTGTTGTTGTTGCTGTTGCTGTTGCTGTTGCTGCTGCTGCTGTTGTTGTTGCTGCTGTTGTTGTTGCTATTGTTGTTGTTGCTGCTGCTGTTGCTGTTGTTGTTGTTGTTGTTGTTGTTGTTGTTGTTGTTGTTGCTGTTGCTGCTGTTGCTGTTGTTGTTGTTGCTGTTGCTGTTGCTGCTGTTGTTGCTGTTGCTGTTGTTGTTGTTGTTGCTGTTGTTGTTGCTGCTGTTGTTGTTGTTGCTGTTGCTGTTGTTGTTGTTGCTGTTGCTGTTGTTGCTGTTGCTGTTGTTGTTGCTGTTGTTGTTGCTGTTGTTGCTGTTGTTGTTGCTGCTGTTGCTG
>CACRXK020012100.1:0-15519 GCA_902702795.2 Paramuricea clavata
GCAGAGCCCAGCAAATAACTTTAAATCCAAACATAATAAAAGTAAAAAAATTATTAGCTAACGTTTCGTTGTTTACAATACAACATCTTCAGAGCAATTAATCTAGATGTTGTATTGTAAACAACGAAACGTTAGCTAATAAATTTTTTACTTTTATTTTTGTTTGGATTTAAAGTTATTTGCTGGGCTCTGCTCTTTATCTTTAAACTAAGATTTCCGCCTGGTGTATCAATGCTCAGTATAGTCTATATGCTCAATGTATATCAATGCTCAGTATAGTCTTATTTATTGGTTTCGCTCATATCTATTTACAAGAGTAGTAGTATATAATGGTAATTGAATAACTGAGTGGAGTGCAATTTGGTTTGAAATCAAACGCGTGATTGCAATTTTAGTATGGAGCCTTTGCACTCATTCCCCAGGGACCAACTCAACAAAAGCCATGGCGGCCGTGTTGGTGTTCCAGACAAGAGAGTCTAATAAAAATTCTTTTGAATTGGATGCCAACATGGCGGCTGTGACGTCATGTGCAAACGCTCTATATGCAACTTTGCCAATTTTTTCTATGACACGCGCACTTCTTCAAAAGCTATAGCTTAGCTAGCTTTTGAACAGGTGTACTTGTCATGGTAAAAATTGGCAAAGTTGCGTATAGAGACGAGCAAATAAAACTGTGTGTATTACCGACTTTACAAGCCCTGGGGAAACTGTATATTCAATGAACACTTCATTGTGAATGCGCGCTTCACTGAAATCTTTGTTATGCATATACACCTAATCCAGTTAAGATTGTCTAAGCGCGCAAAGCACGATGTACATGCAAACGGAGTGTTCGGACTATCAATAGACCTTTCCCCTTTTGAGTGAAATTTTGATCTAGACTAGCCTGGACAAAAATTTTATCACAGCTTGAAAGAGCATCACAAAATTAGTAATATTCGGAAGTTTCGTTGCGAAATGTTGTAAAAAGCGGATAATATAGCCTTGCGAAGTTTGCCGTTTTTCAGTCATTTTGCATTACAAATGGGAAATTGATAATCAGATGATCAAACTGATTATCAATTTCCCATTTGTAATCTAAAATGACTGAAAAACGGCAAACTTCGCAAGGCTATAGTATCCGCATTTTACAACATTTCGCAACTAAATTTGGGAATATTACTAATTTTGTAATGCTCTTTCAAGCTGTGATGAAATTTTTGTCCAGGCTAGTCTAGATGAAAATTTCACTTAATTAAAAGGGGAAAGGTCTATTAGATACTGTAGTCACGTTCCACAAGCCGTTTTGGTATCGGCATTCCCGTTGATTTTCATCTTTCTCGGATTTTATTTGCTCTTCTAAACCAATTCAATGGGAAACCAGGCAGAATTCATTGGATTTTTAAACTTTTTAACGTTAAAGAAAGTTGTTTGTGTGATGTGCTTGACACCTTTGGGAATAAAATTTATTTGACGAGCATATTTAGCCTTGTTCACATATGCCTGTGGTATGCCTGCGCTATCGTGGAAAAACAGCTGTTGATGCATACATTCTTTTGTGAATTATTTGGTTGAACTGCTAACGACAATAACCCACCGACATACCGCAGGTATATGTGAACCAGGTTTAACATGATATAATAGAATATTATATTATATTATAAAATTTATGTAGCGCTTAAACTATAAATATTCTAAAGCGCTAGGTACAAACAGTGAGATATAAAATCGTAAAATTACTTTGGACTATATTTACACATTATTCACATGCAGTTAAATAAAAGTTAAAAATGTTCTATATGAAAAACACTACTAATGTGCGCATCTCTAAAAAGAAATGTTTTAAGATGTCTCTTGAAATAGTTGACCGAAGACGAAGCACGAATGCCAAGTGGGAGCCGAGTTCCACAGAAAAGGGCCAGCTCTCACAAAAGCACGATCGCCCGATGTACTGTATTTACTCGTTTGAGCGCCGCGGCGCTCTTTAAATTGTCAGAGCTTCAGATGCGGCGCTCATTCGGGGGCGGCGCTCAAACGAGAAATACGGTATGCATAAGCCATAAACAATCGCATAAAAATAATATGCTTTTTTCGCGCTTAGAGGTCAAAGTCTGGACAACCTTAATTGAATTAGCTGCGTATGCCGTTCGATTGAACACTGGTTTGTTAGAACTTTCGCCTGTGGTAACGGCATCTGTGAGGACCTCAGGTTTCTACTGTATATGCTCATACATATGAAACTGGTTAACCAGACGATTCCATTTATGAAGATGTAATCAGCTTTAAGTCCTGGCCCCAATAAGTTGGCTGAGAAATCTTTAATAAGTATGCTATATAGGTCAACAAGAAATTGATAACAACTTGTACATAGATATTGCGTCAGCAGCTGGTTGTCGGCTTGCAGTTGCCACTTGGATTAACCTTGCAGCAAGTTTGTTGCCTATATGCAACAGATTTTGCATGTATCATATCTCGTCTGAGCTGTCTTCTTGCACTCCCACATAAACACGCTCAAAAGCTCAGCTGGATTTGAGATGTTCCAAAATAGATGCGCACCATCGCATGTCGTAATCTATAAGACTCAGACGAAACTTAAGGAAGAAATGTTCTATGTTCCTTTCGTCCAACGGATATTCTGCAATTTTTTTCAAAAGAAGAAGAATCCAAGATGCACTGGAATAGAAATTTTCACGCTCTATCAACTCTACGTTTTGTTCATCCGGATTCTGGTATAAAGTCGTAAGAAGAAACGTTTTCAAATGATACGAGGGAATGTGTGCCAAAACATTCCCATGGAGATCGCGTAGAAATTTGAGACATTTGTAAAGTGAAATTTGCTTCTTTGTTAAGTTCCTAACGATCCGAACCTCTGCAAGTGAAAACGATGCTCTCCATTCTTCATTTTCGCCACGCTTTAAATATGGAACAACGTGGAAACTTCTGTCTGCCAGTTCCTTCCAAGCATGTTCATTAACATCCCTCATTTGCCGCTCGGAGATAACAACTGGAATCGCGGGTGTTAAATCGATACTGACCGTTAGATTTTTATATATATCTCCGTTCCAACACACTGTAAGGTTAACGCCGACTTTGGTGTCTCTCAGAAAATAGTTTAATTTTCTATTGTATCGGCACAAATTGACATGGATGTTTGGATATTTTTCTTTATTCAAGTCCAAAGAAACTTTCTTTAACAAACTCGATATCTGACGCATGGAAACATAGCACAAGAGCATGCTACAGTTGGATCTTTTTTATATGACCTTACCTTAAATTATCATCGATATAACAGCAGTCTTGCAATTCAACCAACTCCATTACAAAATCAAATTCATCTGGTAACCACATCTTTGTTCCTTCTGAGCTGCTGCCAGTCCAGTGGAATTTGCTCTTCATCCTTGGGTCCATTTCTGAACATTTCGTTAGCAAGTCGCTCACCAAACTGAACACTTGTTGAGCAAGTAAGCAGTGCTCTTCTCCACACGCCTTCGTCAAGTGAAACTCCAGGCTGTTCTCCTCACACAAACGCAACAAAGAAGACTCATTTATCTGTGTTGAAAAATTTTCGGATATTTTTGGTTTAGGACTTAAATCAATTTCCCAAAAGCACAGCGGATCAAGTGGTACAGTTGTGAAATACAAATGATTGCCCTCTATCACAACATGTTTTGCTATCGTATCAAGTTTGGCTTTCGTCCATTTCACACTCGATCCTAAAGGAATAACGCTTGTTCCGCCTCGCTTCTTTGATTCAAGTGAGGGCATGCTATTACTTTTTTGTAGTTGCCTAAGCGCACCAGAGTGCCTTTGGTTTTGGTTATTGAAATTCAACGAGTTGTTGCTGTTGTTGTTGTTGTTGTTGTAGCTGTTGTTGTTGTTGCCGTTGTTGCCGTTGTCGTCGTTGCTGTTGTTGTTGATGTTGTTGTTGTTATTGTTGTTGTTATTGCTGTTGTTGTTGTCGTTGTCGTAGTTAGCCAGTGCTAAACTTCTGAAAAGGAGACTTTCACATCCAGAGTTGCCGCTGGATATTGTATTCTTAGTCGTATCTTCATCAATATGGCCCGAAGCCTGTTTCCCTCCAAAATCTCTGCGTTGACCAACTACAAATGGCCAGAGGAGCACATTCTTAGCGAATTCCCATTGCTTGCACAACACAGCGACATCCAGAGGTGTGTTTCCATCACAATCCAATATATCCAAATTTCCTCTATGCTTCAAAAAGACCTCGCCGAATTTCCAGTCACCTTCAGCTGCAGCAAAATGAAGTACTGTACGATTGCAATAATCTTGTACATTGAGGTTAACTTTGTACTTCGGATGAAGAATTTCATTCCACAATTGCGCATCAAATTGGTTGGAATGAAAAAATTGACCGTATACTAAGATATGAAGCAATGGAGTGCCTTTGATGTCAAGATGATCTAACCTTGCCCCAAACTGAATAAGTGCAGTTAACAATGATCGTATCAAATATAACATGTCGGAATTTGGAAGAAAAAGTAGATGATAAATCGGTGTTCTTTCAAAAATATCCTTAATGTTTGGATCGGCTCCTTGTCGTAACATAAAATTTACCGATTTAATCTGATTATGCATATATTGAATGTTTTTAAGGCATTCGTGTAAAGCTGTCTCACCACCATCGTTCTGGACGTTTGGATTTGCATTAAACTTGTGCAACAAATGTAGAAAAGGGAGAAGATTTTCGTTCCCTTTACGTCGGTAATGCCCAAATATATGATGATATAAAGTATTGCCCAATTCGTTTTGAGCGTTCGGATTTGCGTTGTTTTCGAGAAGAATCCTTAGGGTTTCCATATTATTCCATGTACAATGATGCAAAGGTGTACTACTCGTTCGATCAATGCAATTCACATCAACTCCGACTGAAATTAGGTATCGTACAATTTCAAGGCATCTCCGAGTAACTGCTCTGTGCAGTACAGTTGATTGTGAAATATGGTCTTTCCTAGTCAAGTCCAGGGCTTCATTTTTCATTATTTTTAAAATTTCTAAGTCATCCTTTTCAGTAATTTGTATTTCGTTCGGTTCGCAACGAATATCCGGATCAAGGACGAAATCTAGAGACGAAATTCCTTTAGTTGTCTTCGATGTCAGATCGGCTCCGTGGGTCAACAATAAGCTAACAATTTCGTGCTGTCCCAGCGAAACAGCTAGATGGATGGCAGAATAGTCTCCCCATTGTTTGTACCTGCTTCTTGTAATCCCATTCAACCTCAATCCTTTCATACAAGTAAATGCATTGACCGTAGCACCGTCCTTCAATAGTTCCTCGACTAAATAGGCTGAGCGGAATTTATGAATCGCTGAACATAATGTTGGAATTCCGAAACAGTTTTTTGAATTTTGTGCATTTTCTTTTCTGATTTCATCTAAGTATTCCTCTGGTGATTCTTTGCGTAAAACAAGCATTTTTTTGGTGTTTTTGAGCGAAAGATATAAGCTGTAAATATGTTTCCAGCAAAATATATACTACATCTATTAATTCAAGACTGTTTTCAACTTCTAAATTTACGTAGTGTATTCTGTTGTTGTGGAATTGACGGTCTGTCTTCGAACGAGAAAGAATTACAGAACACCGCGAATCTGTATGGACTTTTTAAATAAGTTTAAAAACAGAAATGACTGAAACTGTCGACGAATTGTTTTCCACCACGGTTCTTTGACTTTGAAGATCGATGTAGTCGTGATTTTTTAAATTATATCAGTGGATTTTTAATCCAATGTATACATACCTGATGCCCGCTTTACAAAAGTGGTCTCGGGTGAAAATCCATAACGATTTGGGAATTTTTAACACGTTCATTTGTTTCGACACCAATAAACAGTACAGACGTTTCGTGCATTGTGAAAGTCCGATGCCGTATTATTTTATATATCGAAACACGGCGTTGACGTGTCCTGGTGTTTTTTACATACCGGATGCGATATTTTTTACATACGACAGTCACGAAATACATCGATTTCAATATCTTTTCCTGATCCATAAATATAATTTGTCATGTAAAAATTTGAAAGTGCGGATATCTGCAGATTATTTTTTCGTAGTCAAGCTTAAACTCCCAAATATCAACAAAGGGTATATATTTAGTAATTCAGTACTGTGCCATCTAGTCACGATCCAGTCATCAGAATGTTTCTTGGAATATATTGCACTACTCGTAATTCATCTGCCGATAATGCTGTCGGAAATGAAATTATTGGCGTCAATTTTTTGCCAATAGTTATCTCAATAGTTAACTCTTTTTTAAATATGCTCAGTATAAAGATAAAGAGCAGAGCCCAGCAAATAACTTTAAATCCAAACATAATAA
The DNA here is from genome assembly GCA_902702795.2 of Paramuricea clavata. Taxonomy (NCBI): domain Eukaryota; kingdom Metazoa; phylum Cnidaria; class Anthozoa; order Malacalcyonacea; family Plexauridae; genus Paramuricea; species Paramuricea clavata. The sequence goes on from CACRXK020012100.1 coordinate 6,315, forward strand.
AGGTAAAAAAAAATATTAGCTAACGTTTCGTTGTTTACAATACAACATCTTCAGAGCAATTAATCTAGATGTTGTATTGTAAACAACGAAACGTTAGCTAATAAATTTTTTACTTTTATTTTTGTTTGGATTTAAAGTTATTTGCTGGGCTCTGCTCTTTATCTTTAAACTAAGATTTCCGCCTGGTGTATCAATGCTCAGTATAGTCTATATGCTCAATGTATATCAATGCTCAGTATAGTCTTATTTATTGGTTTCGCTCATATCTATTTACAAGAGGTGTCGTATATAATGGTAATTGAACTGAATGGTGACTGAGTGGAGTGCAATTTGGTTTGAAATCAAACGCGTGATTGCAATTTTAGTATGGAGCCTTTGCACTCATTCCCCAGGGACCAACTCAACAAAAGCCATGGCGGCCATGTTGGTGTTCCAGACAAAAGAGTCGAATTAAAATTCTTTTGAATTGGAACACCAACATGGCGGCTGTGACGTCATGTGCAAACGCTCTATATGCATAGATATCTTATATACACTAGATAGCGCATCTCTTTTAGTAAAATTGAAGCCAAGAATATTCCAGCGGTTACCCCCATTTGAATAGATGGCGGCCATGTTGGTCGTTCCCATTCGCTAATAAACACTTAAAAACAACAATAACTTTCATCATTTGAATACTTTAAAAATGTATTTGGAATAGGGTCAGTTAACTTAATATTCAAGTCCCCTGTTTAAGAAATAGGAAATATACGAATCTTCTCTCATTTCATGGGAACGACCTGAGACTGCAATCACGGCTTAAATTTTTGAATTGCAGAATAATTAGATGCACTATCTAGTGTATATAAGATATCTATGTCTATATGCAACTTTGCCAATTTTTTCTATGACACGCGCGCACTTCTCCAAAAGCTATAGCATACTAGCCTTTGAACAGGTGTACTTGACATGGTAAAAATTGGCAAAGTTGCGTATAGAGACGAGCAAATAAAACTGTGTGTATTACCGACTTTACAAGTCCTAGGGAACCTGTATAATCAATGAACACTTCATTGTGAATGCGCGCTTCACTGAAATCTTTGTTATGCATATACACCTAATCCGATTAAGATTGTCTAAGCGCGTAAAGCACGATGTACATGCAAACGGAGTGTTTGGACTATCAATAGAGAGGTTAAGATACCCTGGTTTCGGTGTACGAGTACGAGTAGTGTCATCTTGTTTTACTGATGTCTGTAATTCGATCATACTTTTTCTGTTTTCTTGCAATAGACAATGATATAATGCGAAAAATGTGCACCTTAATTACGAGTAAAGGTACAGGCATCGACGAAAATATTGCTAACCAAAATCATGCTATACCCGTACACGTACACCGAAACCGGGGTATCTTAACCTCTCTAATTAGATACTGTAGTCACGTTCCACAAGCCGTTTTGGTATCGCCATTCCCGTTGATTTTCATCTTTCTCGGATTTTATTAAAAAACAAAAAAAAAACAAAAAAAAAGAAAAAGTTATCAAGTTATCTTCTAACCCAATTCAATAGCAAACCAGGCAGAATTCATTGGATTTTTAAACTTTTTAATGTTAAAGAAAGTTGTTTGTTTGATGTGCTTGACACCTTTGGAAATTAAATTTATTTGATGAGCAAATTAAACCTGGTTCACATATGCCTGTGGTCTGCATACATTCTTTTGTGAATTATTTGGTTGAACTGCTAACGAAAATAACCCACCGACATACCGCAGGTATATGTGAACCAGGCTTAACATGATATAATATTATATTATAAAATTTATGTAGCGCTTAAACTATAAATATTCTAAAGCTCTACAGGTACAAACAGTGAGATATAAAATCGTAAAATTACTTTAGACTATATTTACACATTCACACGCAGTTAAATAAAAGTTAAAAATGTACGCATTTCTAAAAAGAAATGTTTTAAGATGTCTCTTGAAACAGTCGACCGAAGACGAAGCACGAATGTCAAGTGGGAGCGAGTTCCACAGAAAAGGGCCAGTCTGGACAACATTGATTGAATTAGCTGCGTTATGCCGTTCGATTGAACGCTGGTTTGTTAGAACTTTCGTAACGGCATCTGTGAGGACCTCAGTTTTCTACTGTATATGCTCATACATATGAAACTGGTTAACCAGACGATTCCATTTATGTCATCAGCTTTAAGTCCTGGCCCCAATAAGTTGGCTGAGAAATCTTTAATAAGTATGCTATAGGTCAACACGAAATTGGTAACAACTTGAACATATATATAGATATTGCGTCAACAGCTGGTTGTCGGCTTGCACTTGCCACTTGGATTAACCTTGCAGCAAGTTTGTTGCCTATCAGGTATGCAACAGATTTGCATGTATGCATATCTCATGTATCTCATGTTATTCCTACAGTTTTTGAGGAATTCTTTACCCCAACTTCTGAAGTTCATAAATATAGTACCAGACTTGCTTGTCAAGAGTCCTTTTATATGCATAATATCAGATCTAATTATGGTAAATTTAACATTAGATTTTCTGGTGCTAAAATTTGGAACTGTCTTCCTTATCATTATAAAGTTCTTAGTTTATCCAGCTTCAAACACACAATCATATGTGACTTTCTTTCCAACTATTAATTGTATATTTATAGTTTTGTATTCCATATAACTTAATTCTGTGTATATGTTATGTCTACATTATGCTTGTGCTTATATTTTGCATATATATATAAAAATTTATTTTTCTTAAATCTCTATATAATGCCATCAATCCCCCAGCTAATTGAATATTAGTAATTTAATTCAAATGGGTTATCTGACTCGATTAACTGTATATGGTTATCTCAGAAACCCAGCACGAATTATTTTGTCCTATTGATTAATTATTAATCGTTCTGAAAATTTTTTGTATATTTTTTATTTTTGTAAAAGCGTGCTGAATAAAGTCTTCTTCGCTTCTCTTATCATATATATTTCCGTGAGACGAAATGCAGAACGGTGTCATTTCAACGCTCGTTCATCAACAGATCTACCAGGTTATGGAACATTCTGCCTGATGAACTGAGACATCAATCTTTAAGCTTAGTCAAATTTAAATCTTTATTACTCGATTATTACCGTACTGCTTTAAATCTAGTCTATGATCACGATAATCCACGGACATGGAAATCTATCTGCCTAAAGTGCAATAGTCCAATGGATAGTCCAATTTCTTGTTGTTTTTAGCGAGTTTGGGATTTGGCTTTCGCCGCCACTACCGCTACATCTCGTTGACCTGATGTGCATGTAATTGGTTAGCTCGATAAACTATAATATTGTTCAGCGGTGGCGGCGGTGGAAGTCGAACCTTGTTCTTGCTATGTATTGTATTGCATTGCATTGCATTGCATTGCATTGCATTGCATTGCACTGCATTGCATAATATTCAATATTGTTCTGTGCGATGTAGTTTTGTTTTGCGATATGTTGTTTTGTGTTGTACTCTTAAAATTTAGCAATTTTTAAAGGGCCCACAATAATTGGTGTATACCGTTGTGGTGTCCCTGCCACTTGTTTGTTGTAAGTGGCGAAGTTTAATAAATAAATAAATAAATAAATCTCGTCTGAGCTGTCTTCTTGCACTCCCACATAAACACGCTCAAAAGCTCAGCTGGATTTGAGATGTTCCAAAATAGATGCGCACCATCGCATGTCGTAATCTACAAGACTCAGATGAAACTTAAGAAAGAAATGTTCTATGCTCCTTTTGTTGAACGGGTATTCTGCAATTTGTTTCAAAAGAAGAATAATCCAACATGCACTGAAATAGAAATTTTCACGCTCTATCAACTCTACGTTTTGTTCATCCGGATTCTGGTATAAAGTCGTAAGAAGAAACGTTTTCAAATGATACGAGGGAATGTGTGCCAAAACATTCCCATGGAGATCGCGTAGAAATTTGAGACATTTGTAAAGTGAAATTTGCTTCTTTGTTAAGTTCCTAACGATCCGAACCTCTGCAAGTGAAAACGATGCTCTCCATTCTTCATTTTCGCCACGCTTTAAATATGGAACAACGTGGAAACTTCTGTCTGCCAGTTCCTTCCAAGCATGTTCATTAACATCCCTCATTTGCCGCTCGGAGATAACAACTGGAATCGCGGGTGTTAAATCGATACTGACCGTTAGATTTTTATATATATCTCCGTTCCAACACACTGTAAGGTTAACGCCGACTTTGGTGTCTCTCAGAAAATAGTTTAATTTTCTATTGTATCGGCACAAATTGACATGGATGTTTGGATATTTTTCTTTATTCAAGTCCAAAGAAACTTTCTTTAACAAACTCGATACATAATTTTTCAATTTTCTTGGCGAGATTACACAATCGTTGTCACAAAAAGTCGACCATTCTGTTTCACATTTCGGGTGTAAGATGAGTTTTCGAAAATGCCTTCAATTGAATTGAGATGAATTCATTACATTCACCACTTTCATTTTATAAAATAGAAACTGCAAACATAAATTATAACTAGTTTGTGGCCAGGAAGTCCAAAGTAAAAACTGTTCAAAGCTTTTTTCACAGAAGATGCAATGTAATGGTAGGGAATTTAAGGTAGCGAGAAAGGTATCATTGCATGGACAGTTAGTCTAAATATTTTGTTGCTGTGTAAAAATTTTATCAAACTCGATATCTAACGGCAACGCATGGAATATGCTAAAATTCGATTGCCTTTTTTATACACACTACTTGTACTGCTTAACTGTACACAAAAGTGGAAAAATGTGGTTCTGACTGGCAATTTTTAATCGGTTCGTAGTTGGTCAATTGTGCTTGGAATGATACAATAATGTACCTGTCGCGTTTTAGGAAGAGTTACTATTTTTAGACTTTTGAAATTTTGTATTCTTTTATATTTTAAACTTAAACTATAATCCTTACTATAATCCTAACCCTATCTTAATCCTAACCCTTTCCCTAATCCAAACCCTAATCCTAACCCTAAAAGTCTAAAAATAGTAACTGTTCTTAAATCGTGATTCATATGTACAAGATAGGTGTCATGTAGAGGGTAAAATTCATAGTACAAGAGCATGCTACAGTTGGATCTTTTTTATATGACCTTACCTTAAATTATCATCGATATAACAGCAGTCTTGCAATTCAACCAACTCCATTACAAAATCAAATTCATCTGGTAACCACATCTTTGTTCCTTCTGAGCTGCTGCCAGTCCAGTGGAATTTGCTCTTCATCCTTGGGTCCATTTCTGAACATTTCGTTAGCAAGTCGCTCACCAAACTGAACACTTGTTGAGCAAGTAAGCAGTGCTCTTCTCCACACGCCTTCGTCAAGTGAAACTCCAGGCTGTTCTCCTCACACAAACGCAACAAAGAAAACTCATTTATCTGTGTTGAAAAATTTTTGGATATTTTTGGTTTAGGACTTAAATCAATTTCCCAAAAGCACAGCGGATCAAGTGGTACAGTTGTGAAATACAAATGATTGCCCTCTATCGCAACACGTTTTGCTACCGTATCAAGTTTGGCTTTCGTCCATTTCACACTCGATCCTAAAGGAATAACGCTTGTTCCATCTCGCTTCTTTGATTCAAGTGAGGGCATGCTATTACTTTTTTGTAGTTGCCTAGGCGCACCAGAGTGCCTTTGGGTTTGGTTATTGAAATTCAACGAGTTGTTGTTGCTGTTGTTGCTGTTGTTGTTGTTGTAGCTGTTGTTGTTGTTGTTGCCGTTGTTGCCGTTGTCGTTGTTGCTGTTGTTGTTGATGTTGTTATTGTTGTTGTTATTGCTGTTGTTGTTGTCGTTGTCATTGTAGTTAGCCAGTGCTAAACTTCTGAAAAGGAGACTTTCGCATCCAGAGTTGCCGTTGGATGTTGTATTCTTAGTCGTATCTTCATCAATACGTCCCGAAGCCTGTTTCCCTCCGAAATCTCTGCGTTGACCAACTACAAATGGACAGAGGAGCACATTCTTAGCGAATTCCCATTGCTTGCACAATACAGCGACATCCAGAGGTGTGTTTCCATCACAATCCAGTATATCCAGATTTCCTCCATGCTTCAAAAAGACCTCGCCGAGTTTCCAGTCACCTTCAGCTGCAGCTAAATGAAGTACTGTACGATTGCAATAATCTTGTACATTGAGGTTAACTTTGTACTTCGGATGAAGAATTTCATTCCACAATTGCGCATCAAATTGGTTGAAATGAAATAAGATACCGTATACTAAGATATGAAACAATGGAGTACCTGTGATGTCAAGATGATCTAACCTTGCCCCATACTGAATAAGTGCAGTTAACAATGATCGTATCAAATATAACTTGTCGGAATTTCGAAGAAGAAGTAGATGATAAATCGGCGTTCTTTCAAAAATATCCTTAATGTTTGGATCAGCTCCTTGTCGTAACATAAAATTTACCGATTTAATCTGATTACGCATATATTCAATGTTTTTAAGGCATTTGTGTAAAGCTGTTTCGCCACCATCGTTCTGGACGTTTGGATTTGCATTAAACTTGTGCAACAAATGTAGAAAACGGAGAAGATTTTCTTTCCCTTTACGTCGGTAATGCCCAAATATATGATGATATAAGGTATTGCCCAATTCGTTTTGAGCGTTCGGATTTGCGTTGTTTTCGAGAAGAATCCTTAGGGTTTCCATATTATTCCATGTACAATGATGCAAAGGTGTACTACTCGTTCGATCAATGCAATTCACATCAACTCCGACTGAAATTAGGTATCGTACAATTTCAAGGCATCTCCGAGTAACTGCTCTGTGCAGTACAGTTGATTGTGAAATATGGTCTTTCCTAGTCAAGTCCAGGGCTTCATTTTTCATTATTTTTAAAATTTCTAAGTCATCCTTTTCAGTAATTTGTATTTCGTTCGGTTCGCAACGAATATCCGGATCAAGGACGAAATCTAGAGACGAAATTCCTTTAGTTGTCTTCGATGTCAGATCGGCTCCGTGGGTCAACAATAAGCTAACAATTTCGTGCTGTCCCAGCGAAACAGCTAGATGGATGGCAGAATAGTCTCCCCATTGTTTGTACCTGCTTCTTGTAATCCCATTCAACCTCAATCCTTTCATACAAGTAAATGCATTGACCGTAGCACCGTCCTTCAATAGTTCCTCGACTAAATAGGCTGAGCGGAATTTATGAATCGCTGAACATAATGTTGGAATTCCGAAACAGTTTTTTGAATTTTGTGCATTTTCTTTTCTGATTTCATCTAAGTATTCCTCTGGTGATTCTTTGCGTAAAACAAGCATTTTTTGGTGTTTTTGAGCGAAAGATATAAGCTGTAAATATGTTTCCAGCAAAATATATACTACATCTATTAATTCAAGACTGTTTTCAACTTCTAAATTTACGTAGTGTATTCTGTTGTTGTGGAATTGACGGTCTGTCTTCGAACGAGAAAGAATTACAGAACACCGCGAATCTGTATGGACTTTTTAAATAAGTTTAAAAACAGAAATGACTGAAACTGTCGACGAATTGTTTTCCACCACGGTTCTTTGACTTTGAAGATCGATGTAGTCGTGATTTTTAAAATTATATCAGTGGATTTTTAATCCAATGTATACATACCTGATGCCCGCTTTACAAAAGTGGTCTCAGGTGAAAATCCATAACGATTTGGGAATTTTTAACACGTTCATTTGTTTCGACACCAATAAACAGTACAGACGTTTCGTGCATTGTGAAAGTCCGATGCTGTATTATTTTATATATCGAAACACGGCGTTGACGTGTCCTGGTGTTTTTTACATACCGGATGCGATATTTTTTACATACGACAGTCACGAAATACATCGATTTCAATATCTTTTCCTGATCCATAAATATAATTTGTCATGTAAAAATTTGAAAGTGCGGATATCTGCAGATTATTTTTTCGTAGTCAAGCTTAAACTCCCAAATATCAACAAAGGGTATATATTTAGTAATTCAGTACTGTGCCATCTAGTCACGATCCAGTCATCAGAATGTTTCTTGGAATATATTGCACTACTCGTAATTCATCTGCCGATAATGCTGTCGGAAATGAAATTATTGGCGTCAATTTTTTGCCAATAGTTATCTCAATAGTTAACTCTTTTTTAAATATGCTCAGTATAAAGATAAAGAGCAGAGCCCAGCAAATAACTTTAAATCCAAACATAATAAAGGTAAAAAAAAATATTAGCTAACGTTTCGTTGTTTACAATACAACATCTTCAGAGCAATTAATCTAGATGTTGTATTGTAAACAACGAAACGTTAGCTAATAAATTTTTTACTTTTATTTTTGTTTGGATTTAAAGTTATTTGCTGGGCTCTGCTCTTTATCTTTAAACTAAGATTTCCGCCTGGTGTATCAATGCTCAGTATAGTCTATATGCTCAATGTATATCAATGCTCAGTATAGTCTTATTTATTGGTTTCGCTCATATCTATTTACAAGAGGTGTCGTATATAATGGTAATTGAACTGAATGGTGACTGAGTGGAGTGCAATTTGGTTTGAAATCAAACGCGTGATTGCAATTTTAGTATGGAGCCTTTGCACTCATTCCCCAGGGACCAACTCAACAAAAGCCATGGCGGCCATGTTGGTGTTCCAGACAAAAGAGTCGAATTAAAATTCTTTTGAATTGGAACACCAACATGGCGGCTGTGACGTCATGTGCAAACGCTCTATATGCATAGATATCTTATATACACTAGATAGCGCATCTCTTTTAGTAAAATTGAAGCCAAGAATATTCCAGCGGTTACCCCCATTTGAATAGATGGCGGCCATGTTGGTCGTTCCCATTCGCTAATAAACACTTAAAAACAACAATAACTTTCATCATTTGAATACTTTAAAAATGTATTTGGAATAGGGTCAGTTAACTTAATATTCAAGTCCCCTGTTTAAGAAATAGGAAATATACGAATCTTCTCTCATTTCATGGGAACGACCTGAGACTGCAATCACGGCTTAAATTTTTGAATTGCAGAATAATTAGATGCACTATCTAGTGTATATAAGATATCTATGTCTATATGCAACTTTGCCAATTTTTTCTATGACACGCGCGCACTTCTCCAAAAGCTATAGCATACTAGCCTTTGAACAGGTGTACTTGACATGGTAAAAATTGGCAAAGTTGCGTATAGAGACGAGCAAATAAAACTGTGTGTATTACCGACTTTACAAGTCCTAGGGAAC
>CACRXK020012101.1:0-15290 GCA_902702795.2 Paramuricea clavata
TTACTATCCAACGTTTCATATATCCTAGCTGAATCATACAATATAAACACGGTTCCGGAAAGCACTGACAACACCTTGGCCATCCTTTTCGTGATTGATGTTAGGCTTTATAGCCTTGAAGGTGAAATACTTTCCAGAAGGGTGTATTCTGTATGCAAGAATATACACTATGTGCAAGATTTTAGAAACTTTATATCCAGGTTTGTATAAAAGGAAGTTAATAATTATTAAATATAGGATTGATAAATACAAATACTATTAATCAAGCCAAACTAAGAACTTTCCTCTTTTGACGATTGAAACAAACCTTAGACAAGAATATTTCGCATCACTATCGTCAAAAAAGGAAACAAATCAGACAGACTGTACAAAATATAAAGCTTTGTACCTTTCGTGCCAGTACTAGAAAGTAGAAACCAACAGCGGCGCGACCTCTTGGTTTATAATTCACGGTGTAGATTTCACTTCGCTTTCATCTTTTCCAGTCGATTCATCGTCTTGGATATACATAGTCGTTAAATTTTAACCTTCGAGAAGCAAATACATGTGAATAATATATATTTTCACCTCGATTGTTTTGCAAACAAATAATTTTTTGAAATTTTTGAGCCGTCTCGCACGTGTCACGAACTCGCGGGACCCAGTGCAAAATTTTCCTGCGTCCTGATTGGATGATGCCCACGCATGCGCTACGTTTACCCGAGTGTCAAGTTATCGCGCATGCGTTTGTTTCAAAGGTTTGGTAAACACCGAGCCAAAGCGTCCCACATGCGCCACACCAATCAACTGTAACGTACTTATATACGAAACTGTTACTATTACTTGTGTGTGGTAGTTACCGATCATAGGATCTTGCGAAGAGGGTGCCAGGCATAATGGTCTGGGGGCCGCCGGCACCCTCCCCCGTCGTTTGTTCGATACCGGTTGGTAAGCCACCTATTCACCCGCCTCTGACGATAGCGTTGAGTTTAGCCGAAATCTAGCTTAAACGTTAACATACGGCGTTCTAGCGGCTAGCACGAGACGGACTTGACCGATACGGGCTAGCAGAGTCGGGAAGTATGGACTGATGGGGCACTTTTCTTTTTAAAAATTTTATTTCTAATTTTCCCTTCGGCGCTTCGGATAAAACAGATCTTCTATAAATTTACCGATCAATTGATTTGCGACTAAAAAAGTTAGCAGTGAGTTTTGTGCTTTTTATCTAACTTGTAAAAATCTAAAAATGTATCTTTACTACTTGTTTATGTCATAATCAATTTAAAAACACGATTAAAAACCTAAATTAAACTATTTTAAGTTCTAAAGTTTAAGTTTCACGCCAGGATCAGTGTGCCAGGTTACCAGCTATTTCGCCATTTTGTAGGCACCCGTCTACGTTCTGGTCCGCCTTCATTTTAACCAATCAGATCACGATCCAAAAAAGCTCGTAATCTTATTGGCTAAATGAAGTGATCCGTTAATCCCACCAAGCTTGGAAGAGTTTTGGGTAACCCACAAGAGTCACAGCGAAAGTATGAACGGAGCCACAGCAAAATAAAATGAACTGCAACGGCAAAACAAAATTGAAACTCACGGGAAAATAAAGTTAACTCACCGCAAAATAAAAAGTTAGGGCAAAATAAAGTTAATTAATAATTCGTGGTTGGAGATCCCGCGCATTCCCGCCATTCTTGTAGCGCTGTGAACCTAGCCAGTGTTTGTTGAGAGTCAAAGTGTCAAAGGACATTTACCAAAATATTTTGCTCAGTGTGTGGCTGTTCTGGTGCCAAATACTACAAATTTTGCTCAAAATGTGAAATAATATAATGCATATGTATGTTTTTTAACACGAAAAATGTATAAAAAAAACTGTCTGACAAAGCTGTTTGAAACTCATTAAAGTTTCAGTATTTAATAGACCTTGAATTTGACTCTTCCTTACAATACAAGTATGAACGCTGTATAAATCTAACCTCGATCATTTAACTAGTCAACTGTGTATAATATACATTTGTGATGTTCATAGAAAAAATATATTCATTTAAACATCAGTCTCTTAATATTTTTACAAGCTATACAGAGCATTGATTAACTCCTTGGCAACAATCAGCAAGGCGCGAAATAACGGCCAGTCAACTGGCAATGTCCAGCCAGAATGCAGAATTGTCCGCTCAAATTCTTACCTAGCTGGTCATATTGACCGGTCACGTACTTTCGGTAAAAGAACAAACTAACTTCATTTTAATAGCCTGATAAAACAGCCGCCCATAATGCCCCTTCAGTTCTTCCCTGGCCTTGGGAGGAACGAGCAATAATAAGCGGCTGTTTTATCAGGTTAGGCTTTTTATATAATGCTATACTTGGAAAATAATCACATTTCAGGGGTATACTTTACTAGGCTTTGCTTTAAGCTGAATAATTTGACCGGCCAGAAATTCGGTATGTCCGAGCTAAAATTGAGTCGGCCGGTTACTTTGACAGGCGAGCCTCCGGCCGTTATTTCGCGCCCTGGGTCTTGACAAAATTGGGCATTCCTATTTATTACCAGAAGCATAAAGCAAGCATACTTATACGCCACTATACAAGGAAAAAAAGTAAATATACAGTAGAAATATTGGATAGAGCAAAAGAGGTTTTTTATCCTTAAGTTCCTCTTGGACCAATAATGAACCAGCACTGTAGGACGCCCAAACAACACCAAGTAACTAAAATTTGGAGAAAACAAGCAATGATTGATCAAGAGCAGTCTCTAACAAGTGCAGCACTCTAACTGAGCTACAGAGGTCATCACTGAGTTGACGAGCTTAAAACCACAAGTTCTTGCACATATACAGTGGGTGATGATTTTGGGTTATGAAACCCTACACTACTATACAAAAGTAGGTTTAGTACAAAGTGTTATGGTCAACTTCTAAAGTACCCAAGTACACACAACCTCATTTCTCAAATTTAATAACTCTCCGATGATAACACAAGGCAATATCCATAAAAGGGAGCGCGAAAATGTGGGTGGGAGAAATTTTAAGGTTGTGTGTCCTTTTATGAATCGGTCATTCCAGAAAACATCCATACCTCTCCCACGGGGGAAATTGGAAGTTAACCCCCCCTACCCCCTTCGGATGCCCTAACACACTAACTATTATCAGAAACAATTTTTTCTCCTGTCCCCCTCCGGACAGCAGAAATTTCCTCTGTGGGGGGAGTGTGGATCTTTTCTGGAACGACCCATTCTCAAATAAAAACCCCTTGGAGAATTGAAGTTTCAGCAATTTTCAGTGATACTATTTTTCATTGCGTGTGTGGCAGACATAAAATCAAACAATTTAGCTAAACTTCCTCACTCCTGTAGTTTTAATTGCTATAACATTCAGGGGCAGGTTTTTCAAAGCTGGATTAGCGCTAACCCTGGATTAGCGCTAACCAAAGCTGGATTAGTGCTAACATCCGCACTTCAGTTTATTTCAAAACTTTGAAAAATAAAACTTCATTTGATACAGACAAGAATCCTGGAAACCTTCATGTTTAAAAAAAAAGAATGGGAAGTTTGCTTTGAAATTTTCGTTAACCTAGGATTAAGCTAATCCAGCTTTCGAACAACTGGGGCCGGTTGTTCAAAGGTGGGTTAGCGCTAACCCTGGGTTAAAATTTAACCTGCTGTTTTGGTTTGTGTATTTCTGCACGTCTGTTTATTTCAAAACTTCAGAGAAGTAAACTCCTACCGATCCAAAGAAGATCTCTCAAGAAATATTTCCAAATTTATAGACATAACAAGATGTGAGGAAGTTTGCTTTGAATTATAGGTTAACCTAGGGTTAAGCTAATCCAGCTTTGAACAACCAGCCGCTGGCCTCAGTAATAAAAGACTTTGGACAAATATATTTACTTTTTCCAATACGAAATCTTTATTTTGTGAATAGCTTTCACATTACAAAATATTTTTGTTAAATAAGGAATCAGCTTTTAGTCTCGACAGCATGATTTTTAACAAGGAAAAAAAATTTTTCCATTCACGTTGACTTACCTTTGTAATTATTGTTCATTTTTACAGAGAAAAATAATTCACCACACTTACTTTAATCATTATGTTGAGAACAGGAATACTGTGGAAGACGATCAGTGCCAAAACAGTAACAATAAGTGGTAAAACAGAATAACCAATCACTCCAAGACATTGAGAAAATGTTACCTAGTATAAATTATAAACTAAAATTATAAAAAAACTATCATATAGTACTCAAAAGCAACATTATTGGGTCAGAGTGTGTGCACAATGAAATGAGTCCAACGTGTTTTCATGGTGACTTGTACTTGGCAAAATTATGTTTCACTGCCATCATTTAGGGCAAGAGCAACTGCCAAGGATGAGTAATTACTATAGTAGAGCAAGACCTCCATTATTTGGAAAACTGCATATACTTGTCTGGGCAACCATAAATAGTGTGAAGTGTAAATCAACTTATTTCCATTGGGTCATTTCAGAAAACATCCATACCACCCCACGGAGGAAATACAAAGTTAACCCCCCTACCCCCTTCGGATGTCCTAATACATTTACTATTATCAGAAACAATTTTTTCTCCCTTCCCCCTCTGGACAGCAGAAATTTCCTCTGTGGGGGAAGTATGGATCTTTTCTGGAACGACCCATTATTAAATAAAGGAACAGTTACGAATTATAAAAAATATATATACCTCTCCACCTAGTACCCTTGCTAAGAGAAAAATCAACAACGATCCAAAAACCCAAATTGTGATTATCCATGAAACAACCTGAAAATTAATTGAGTTTGTTAGCAATGAATCTTGTCTGTGTAATTGTGGAAATGATGCATAAACATATTATGTTATGGTAATTATTCTGGTGTACCATACATGGTATTGTGCTTGCAGTGGTAATTACAATGGTTATGAGTACATGACTTGAAATAATATTATAAAATAACATGTATATAACGCGTGTTCTGATTGGTCGAAAGCCGTGTTTGGATCAGGCCATCCAAACACGGAAGACTATCGTGTCGTTGTTATTTTATAAAACAATTACTTTATGGTTTCCGTGTTTGGATGGAATGATCCAAACACTTGGGAATGTTGCTCGAGTTAAGAAAAGCAGGCAAAATCACTCGCCTTCGGCTCGTGATTTCGCTCGCTTTTCTTAACCCTCGCAACATTCCCGCGTGTTTGGATCAGGCCATCCAAACACGGAAACCATAAAGTAATTGTATATTCCAAAAGTTCCAGATCATGGGGTGGTGAAAAAATCAGAAATTTTCAATGGGTCCAGGGGGTGGTAAAAACAATCAGAAATTTTCAATGGGTCCAGGGGTGGTGGTGAAAAAATCAGAAATTTTCAATGGGGGGAATCAGAAATTTTCAAATTTAAGATACTCACTCTGAACTGGCCATATAAGGCAAGCAAAGCATAGACAATGACAACAAAGAGAGGTCCCCAGAAGTCAGGATTTTGTCTTAACACATCTTTTTGAAAGCCAAGTGATGGCAGTGGGAACAAAACACATCGAACTTTGTAGTAAATATCATTTACATCAATGTCAAGCTCTTCCCTAGAAAGCAGATTGAAAAAAATTTAGAGTTGATGAACATACTGTTGCAGTTTTAGGGTAAATGTAACAAATAGATAAAATTTTGCCGTTGTCTGTTCAGTTATAGATACACAGTATGACGTCATAATGTGGGATTATAATTCCATAGGCCTGTCTATTCAGTTATAGATGCACAGATGACATCAATGGTCGAGTTCAACAGACTTGTTACAAGTTGTCCCAACAGCTTGTTATCGTCCTGCAATTCAACAATTTGCCAACAAGTTGTGAGTGACAACCTTGTAGCAACTTGATATAAAAGCTTACGTCTACAACTTTAACTCAACTAGTTGTTGACAACTTTGCTATTTTTCATATCACTTAATTTCTGGTATACCAAAAAATTATCCAAAACATACAACAGAGGTTTATCCACATCATCATCATCTCCAGTATCATCTATTTCTAAAAGCCACGCAAATTTCTTCCTAGTAAAAATACTGCCCAAATTGTACGCATTCGAGTTGCTGTCACCCCCAGCGTTTGACTGAGAATTATCTATGCTCCCAAAATAATCCGCATTCGAGTCAGGCGACGAACTACGAAACATAAACTCATCTTGTACAGGTCTATTTGAATTGTAGGAATCCGCGGTGTTTTGCTGAGACGAAACTGAATATAAAGGCACTGAAGTTTCTTGTTGCCTTTCAGTCGCCATGTTTGTAAACACGTCACCAGCTGTAACGCTGATCGCAAAATTAAGACTGGATCAGCCTTGCCAAATTTTGGAAATTCCGAAGTAAAAACACATAACGATTTTATTTGTGAAGACTTTCAAACATTCAATAATCTATTCTCATAGGTACTTTATCTATAAAAAATTGTCCATCAAATTCAATTCAAAAGGGATATAAGAAATATAAAGAACTTTATTTAGTGCTATATTTGAGATCAGGGTCGGAATTATTCGTAAAGTGAGCGTGCGACATTCGGGTTTCGGAAAACCCGCGTGATGGCGCGAATATTTGAGACAAATGTTCACGTTTGTAAAAATATAGACTTGAAACAATATCGTTTATATTTTTCAAAATCTATTGTATGAATGCTGATTATTTACGCGCATGTATTGCAATCTGAAAGAAACGTCTACATCGTTGAATTCAATGCTTAAAGACCTTGGAAAAGCTGTGAAATAAAAAGAAATTAATACAAATTAAATTTCACGTCGATTGACTTTGTCGTGAGTGAGATGGGCATTCAAGGGCTTTTACCTTTGTTAAAATCGATCCAGCAGCCGATTTGTATCTCGGAGTTAGCAGGGAGTACTATAGGGGTGGATGTTTACTGTTGGCTACACAAGGGAGCTTATGGATGTGCTTTAGCACTGGCTGAAGGAAACGACTCAGATTTGTATGTTTGTTTTGCGTTTTAATATGTGGTTATTAATCGACTAGGCTGCAAAGCCTGCAATGCGCCCCCCCCCCCCCATGACTCGTGTATTGTACTCTGTCTAACCCCACATGCTTTTACATGTAAAAGGAAGGCTTTGTGTATTTTATACCATGCCCATTATTAACCCATATATCATGCTATGACCAGACAACTTGCAGCCTGCTATCTAATTTTTCCAGTCATATAGAAGTAGATTTTTATAAAATATACCGATCCTAACCCTAATTAGCTCTACCCAGA
This sequence comes from Paramuricea clavata, assembly GCA_902702795.2. NCBI lineage: Eukaryota > Metazoa > Cnidaria > Anthozoa > Malacalcyonacea > Plexauridae > Paramuricea > Paramuricea clavata. The sequence continues at coordinate 7,217 of CACRXK020012101.1, forward strand.
AAGTGTAAATAAATAATTTGAGAGTTAATAAAACTAGTTTGAAAAAAAAATTAAAAAGTTTTAAGGAAAAAAAAGCTAGTGTAGGATTTGATCCCCGACGCTCTGGCTTGCAAGTGTTTGTCCTATCCACTTTGCCACTAGCACACTCCCTTTGTATCCCTGTTGCATATTACTGTCAATTTTAATAGATTGCTGGCTACCAGCAGCGTACAATGCGACTTTATGGGTTCATGGTTTATCAGGCCCATTGCAACTAAATGGGTTAACAAGACCCATTGGTACAGTACTAGATAGATTGGTTAACTCATTAATGTGCAAGACTCTCCCCTTGACAAGAAAATCATCTGGCATTAGACAGTAATAGTAAAGTCGAGTGCATTGCATCTTAGTATGTTAAACAGTTGTTGTTTTGTTTCCAATAGGTACATCAACTATGTTATGAGAAGAGTGAACATGATGCTTTACTATAAAGTAAAACCAATTCTTGTATTTGATGGAGGATATCTGCCTTCAAAGAGTGAAAAAGAAGCTGAAAGAAGACAGTACGACCTTTAATAATTTCTTTGTGATTGTGATCAAATTAGCTCAGTTGGTTATCTAGAGTGCTGCACCAGAATCACAGGGTAGCAGGTTCAATTCCTGCCAAAGGGCCTATAGTTGTATTTTTCACAACTGCTCCTGGTTAGGTCTACATTTTGTAATAAAAATTTCCATCAACAAAATCATTCACTCAGCAGCTAAAATCCTGATATTTGTTGATACGTAATTCCATTCTACAATGTTTTATCCAGGAGAAGAAAAGAAAACAAATCTCAAGGATTGGAACATCTTAAAAATGGCAACAGAACTCAAGCTTTTGAATGTTTTCAGAAATCGATTGATATCACACCAGAGATGGCACTTAATGTTATGAAAGTATGTTTTCATCATTAAGTGACAAATCCTTTTTTGTCACAGACTGTTGTTATATTTTGCAGGTTCAACATGAGAAAAAACCTTCCCTAACAAATTTGTTTTATATCATTTTACTTGAGGCTCTGTTTTGTGCTGCACCATATACTCTTATTAACTATTGTTATTGTTTGACTAAATCACATATTGGTCTATTGTCACAGGAAAAAACCTGTGGTGTTTAGCTAAGAGTTAAATTGGAGCACTCTTCCCATGCATGAGAAATATGACTGAGAAATATATTCAGAGAAAGTGCATATTGTATGAGAATCAAAACATGGTTGCAACAGTGACATGTGAAAGGCATGCACATGGACAAGCAGTAACCAATGGGACTGTAATAAGGTCTTCAGGTGGCACAATCATTAGACTTATCAGAGCAAGCACCTTTCAATCACCTCTGAGATGAGTTAGGTTCTCCAATCCCCCCGTATTGGTGTCATGGACATGAAAGAATCATGGCCATATATTCTCTGATCTGGAAATATAACAGTTTTATATTAAGCAATTGTATTGAGGAAATCAGGAAATTTATTCCACTCAATTTGTCTACCCAACAGGCATGTCGTGAGAAAGGCATTGACTGTATTGTTGCACCATACGAAGCAGACGCACAACTTGCATATCTAATGAAGACTGGGATCACCCAATGTATAATAAGTGAAGATTCCGATTTACTCGTCTATGGCTGTGGGAAGGTATAATCAAATAATGCAAATTTTGTGATGTGAAAAATTAATCATTAAACTAGAACAGCTAGATTTTTGTATGTGTATATTACTTGGGTCATTCAAGGAGGAATGGTATGAAATCTTCATAGCAAAAATCTCATCTTTACCCACTCTTTCACTCAGTCACAGTTTCAGTTTTGATGTTATTAGATGAATTTGTGGAGCGAAAAACAAGGGAAAATGAATTTTCAAGTCATCTAATGATATTATGTTTGGAAATTTCGAGTTAGAAAATTTAAGCTGTGGTGATTTTCCACCACTCTCTCTGTAGGTTATCTTCAAAATGGATGCAAATGGATCAGGCCTGATGATCGACATCAAACAATTACCAAAACTTAAAGGACTTCGTATGGACGGCTTCACACAGCAGAAGTTTCGAGAAATGTGCATATTGTCGGGCTGTGATTATCTTCAGTCTGTCAAAGGAATGGGACTAATGACAGCTCATAAAATGTTAAGGACACACTCCACTGTGAAAAAGGTATACAGATATGGGATTCATGGTTTTTAAGTTTCTATCCATTCTTAGAAGTACTCTAGTCCAGCAAGTACTGTACTTATGAAAACAAAAACTGTTCTTATATAAACAAACAGTATTTCATGATGGTGGTGGTGGTGGTAATGTCATGATGAATGATGGTGTAAGTGACGATGTGCTGGACCAGACATGATTGTGGTAGTAATGGTAGTTTTCTATGCTAGTGCATGGTGACGATGATGATGGTGTATTGATGGTGGTTTTGGTAATTTTGGTTCTGATAGCTATAGCAGTAATTGTGACTCTGTTATAGCAATTGCCGTGCTTGCAACCATTTTGTATACTTCCATTAGGTTATATCAAAACACCGAAGACGCGTTTTGGGGGTAAACTTCGACCCTTTACAAGTCTGGAAAACGTCTTGAGCATTGTAAAAGCAACATATATTGTGGTAACTGTTTCAACTTTGTTTCAGCTTATTGGTACGTTACGACTAAACACAAAGATGAACGTTCCAAAGGATTACGAGACAAGGTTTGAAAAAGCAGAACAGACATTTCTCTACCAAATCGTGTTTGATCCGAATACAAATAAACTGGTACCATTGAACCCACTACCTGACGACATTGATCCTGCTTATTTACATTTTGCTGGACAGTATCCTTTTATAGTGCAATAGTGCATCGCAACTTCCTCCTGTTCCAGATTCGTAAGGGTAGCTGGCCCGCTTGAATTTGTCGAGGTTCATGCGTCCCATGAACGCAAAGCGAAATCCTGAAAATTATGGAGGGCTTGATGAGAAATATCGCGAGCGAGGTAATACTTTTTACTCCCCCCCTCCCCTCCCCCTTAACAGATAACAACAGTAACATTGAAAGCCCCTCTTCCATCTCTGAAGACAAGATGTAGTCTCTAAAATTTGCAGTTATTCCTTAACGACTCGTAGTAGTTTGAAATGGAAACAAGAAGATGCTTTAGACCTTGCTATTGGGAATCTCAATCCTCTCACGGGTATAAGGATAGGAAATTTTCAGCTAACCAAGGTATGTCAGATACTGGATTTGTAGTGAGGCAGAAATCCCGGTAACAGAGTCATGAAAGGAACGTGCACTACATATACTGGGGAACGTCATGCCATACGTATTTCTGAGCAACCTCGTGGTTGATTTCTGAATGGAATTTTGAAAAGTAGCACAGTTTCATAACTGTGAGTTTTACATATCCATTAACCGTGGATTCAACTACCTGAAGTAAGTGAAGTAAAACTTCCACGTTTCGAGAGAAGGCCCTTCGTCGGGGAGTTAGCAGTATGTAGCTGAAAATGATGTAAAAGCGAATCCCTAGCTCTCAATCCGCAGCTTCCTGATGTTCAGGTTTATCATATTACATATAGTAGTAATGCATAAGTCAATGTAAACCCCAACCTCCCCCACCCCGGGACAGGGTGGGGATTTGACTTTGACCTTGTTCTAATATTCGCAAATGCCCCACATCCTGGGAACTATCAAAGGTTCCAAATGTCAAAAAATGTCCCCTGTACCTGGGGCATTCGCCCGTAAATTAAGTGTTTTTAATTAAACATTGCTAAAACAGTTTATATTTCAAAATAACTATGTATGGACTGCAATGAACTACTATGAATTGCATTGAAAAAGGTTTGGTACAAAAACTTCAAAAAGCACACGTAAGCAAAGATAATACAAGCTAGACGATAAAACGTTACTTGAGATGAACAACCGCTGAAAAATCGACAACTGGCTCATTACTAATCCCTACCCAATCCCCATATCATGGGGATAAATAAATTCTAAAAGCTTCAAATCCCCCACCCTCTTGGGAGTATTTTCTGATCTAAACCCCTACCAATCCCCTATTAACCCCCACCATGGCCCGGGGTGGGGGTGGGGGGTTACATTGACTCATGCATAAAGGACTTGATTTGTTTTATTTTTTAAACGGCACGATTATTTATTGGCAGAGTCTTCAATTTGTAACCCCGGATAATCACTAGTACAGATTCGTATATAGGAAGTAAATAGTAGAGAAATAAATTTAGTGAAGTCATGCTTTTCTTAAACGCAGGCACTGTCATGTGATGAACACGAAGAAGACACGAGCTCTGAGAAGGAAAAGACATCATCCATGAAAGCCTCCATCTGTCCGCAAGTCAAGAAATCCCAATCCGCACTCTTCTCAAATAAAACGTACGACGCTGAGAAGAATCTGAATGGCACCTTCCGTGAAACAAAATCGTCGGAGAAAGCAAACAGTCAATTTGTTACTCCAGTGAGAAACAAGAGAACACGCACAAAATCAGGTTGGGAAACGCTACTACTGCTGCTACTACTGCTTTCCAGTCTAGTTATGGAAACGCGAGGCTTATAGATGACTAAGTTAAAGGCCAAGAGGAGGTTTTTTAGTTTTTATTCAACTGTTTTCTTCAACCATGAAATGAGAATAAACTAGAGGTCACTCGGAGACTGCATATCTCCACCAACGATTTAAGTTATATATCATGCATAAATTATACAATATGCTAATTATGCATTCAGTTTACTCTGCCCGGCAAAACAATGTTGCTATAAATTTCTCATCCAATTTTCAATAAAATTTACCCATAATTTAATCAATTTGTCTTTGGGCTATGTTCATTAGTCTCAGAAATGTTCGTATTACTACGTTTGATTGTCTGTTTGATATTTTTCGAGTTATCGTGCTCATCGACACACAAACAAACACACACACACACCTTCTGGCGGAGATAATCAACTTCGATCCTGGAAACACTACTGTATGTAAACGTTTCATAACAATTTCTTTGTTACAAAAACAGATGAGCATCAACAAGAAAGTTCAAAGTTAGCGAGATTGTATTCAACATCTATGGATGAAGTGACAGTTGATATCAAATTTGAACCAACAGAACCAACATCAGAATCAGCTACACAATTCCGAACGAGTGTCCAACCACAACTAAAGATAAGACGAAGTAATCCGTTCAGAAGTCCAGTTATAAAAAAGCCACAAACACAGAGCGAACAAGTTGTGAGCCGGTACTGTATTTCGATTCAATTCATAAGAATTAATGATGGAAATATTTAAATACTATAAGGGCCGGATAGCGCTATCCACTGGTTTTTCAACCCGGCATTGTAAAAATGCTGGAAAAGCTATAAAATACGGATATGGATCCCACAAGTAATAAAAGGAAACTATAATTTTTATATACTTAGTAAAGTTTAATCTGGATTATACCAATCAACGGCCAATTTAGGAAAGCTTGAAAAAATCATTATCCGGTAGATATAGCGCTATCTGGCTTTCGTGCAACCTTCCCCAGAATGGATAGAACTAAACTAGTACTACTCAAGTTGTATCAAAATTATTCATGTTCGACTTTACTAAACACCGCAGGATTCTTCCTTTCGGCTGCAGTAAGACTGGGACAATAAGGGATGCCCCTTTTGGACCGGAAACTATTGTTCAGAACTGATAGAACTATCCAGTGTACATAAAGTTAGTGTTTAGAGACACTAAGTATAATTCTCCAATGATAAAATATTTTTGTGTGCAGGTATTTTGGTCTGGCGGGTATGGAAATCATAAAGAATGAACCGTTAGTGGGGTTCACAAACAATACGGCTAAAACGACCGTTGAAGATTCGTTCACTGAACAACAAGAAAACGCCGAAACCGAAGTAACGGATTCCCAGGGTTCCATATCTTCGCGCGACGTGTCTCTAAATTCTAACGAACAGGAGGACGCTGAGTTCCAAGAATCAGGCTATCTTAGTAGTAGTCAAACAACGGAGAATTCACCAACAGACAACTGTATTGACCCAGAACTGCCAACTAACCCACCACCACCTCAAACCAACAGTCCACCCCTATCAACAACAGACTTTCCACCCCTCCCCAAGTTTCTTACAACGCCTACAAGAAGAAAGAAGAACACAAAACAGAAACCTATGAGAAAGAAATCAATATCCAGTCAAATGTCGTTGGATAAGTTTGCGTTTAAGAAAACCAGAGCAATGACAGAGGATAGTAAAACAGAGGCGATCACTACTTCACCAAAACGGACAGTCCTAGCTGACCGCTCGCCTCCAAATTGCGAACTAGATGGGAAATATATTGAAAGTCAGGAAGATGAAACAGGGGATGAAAACAAGAAGGAAAATTATAGAAATTTGTTGAAGTATGATCAACGTGAAGTGGAAGACACATCATACTTGACGCAAGAGGAATCAAAGGTGATATTCCTAAATTCTATAAGTTCTAATCATTTTGGCTCGCATATAGTTTTCAGTGCCAGTGGAAGAGAGTGCTGAACATCGCAGGGCTTTCAGAATTATTCTGAGTAGGTGTCTGGTTTTGATAAAGTAGGTGGCTGTTGTGAGGGGGCGGAGTATTGATTAGATAGCAACACAAATGAGCTCTATAACCAAATTATAATGTATCATTACTTTCATTCTTCAACAAGATAATTTCAAGATTTAAGATGGCAAATAACTAAATCGGTTTTACGAAATAGTATGTCGTTTTCGAAAATAACCAGACTATAAAGTATATGATAGACCAAGTTGAGGAAAAATAACTTTGTTTGAAAGCTTAGAGTGGAGGAAGGAGAGCAGTACCGTAAGGATAATTCAAGTACTAAACAAAGTAACCGGCGGTAAACCTCGTGGCACCCGCCGGAGCTCCGGTTATTTTGGCAGCCCTGACATCGCATTTATGCACCAAAGTGCCCCCAAGGAGAAATTGACTCAAACGAACGAGACCATTGAAATTAAGATTTTGCGTTTGTCGTTTTAGATCAACGCTATAAGCCCTGACAATACCATGGCAAGGACACGACCAAAACTACTCGGTAAGTATACTACTTGCTTCATCCACCTTTCAAGCATGGTTTAGACTTGCTATGTCATATCACAAGTGTAATCGAGTTATTGACAAAAGTGAAGTTTCATCAAAGTATGTGTACGAGATGTTATGTACAGTGAAACCTCGCATTACGGTCATCTCTTTATTGAGGTCATTAACCACTCATATGCCTTTAGTCTATCCGATTAACCAATCAAATGCACACAGAGCAAGTGAGCGGTATTGGAAGTCAAATCTGAACCTCCCTCATGTTCTATTCTTTTCCTTTTCAATCTAGGTCTACATACCAAACCGACAACTGGACTAGGCAGATGCCGAGCCGTGGGGCTCGGTCGTCCACGTAAAAATAACAAAGATACTACGACCAAAACAAATAATACTTTAACACCATTATTAAATTATTTCTCGTATCGAGGTCGTGATAGGACAGATACCATAAAAAGTTGAATTCACAGATACCATAAAAAGGTGCCACAGTCTGGTTCAGAAAAAATATTGTAAGGGTCCACGCATCACGGTTAACGTTTTTTTGGGCACTAGTTAATACTTAAGTCTTAAAAGCCATGTTACACGAGGGAATCGTCGCTGCAAATTGCAACGCAATTTCTGACAAAGCCATTTTATTTAGAAAGTTTTGCAGAAGAATGGAGAGCATGGTCAGCATTTTTTTTCCACCGAGGCTTTTCGTCGTCTATGTTCTAGCTTACAACATGATCAAGGCAAGAAAGGAATGAATGAGAATGAAGAACTACTACAAGTTTCAAGTTCCATCAAAAAATTGCCCCGTGTAAAATGGCCTTTATGAGTTTTTAATGGCAATCAGTACACGTGTGGTTTGGCAACTCCAACAGACCTTATGCATAATGACGTCACAAGGTTTGATACCCGCGAGGAATGCTGGTCTTAGTAGTCATCGCCTGGGAAAATTTCGATAGTGGTCATTTTGAATTGTTTAATTTTCCCGGGCGATGACTACTAAGACCAGCATTCTTCGTGGGCATCAAGCCTTGTGACGTCATTATGCATAAGG
>CACRXK020012102.1:0-15517 GCA_902702795.2 Paramuricea clavata
GTAAATTATATTACTTAAATAGTATATCATCTTCTCAAAATAACGCATCGTCCCTAATGGAATGGCACAAGATATTAGGGCATTGTAATTATAATGATGTGCGCAAACTTGAGAGCGTGGTTAAAGGTATGAAGATATTATAGTAGATGACAAAAAAATCCTTTGTGAGGTATGTACACAGGGTAAAATGTGCCAACATCGAAGTCGAGAGCCAAATCAAAGGGCAAAAAAGTCCTCTTGAGTTCGTACACTGTGATTTAGCTGGTCCAATTGAGCCAGCAGCGAAGGATGGTTTTAAATATGCCTTACCTTTTGTCGATGATTTCACTGGTACTAACTTAATATATTTTCTTAAACAGAAGAGCGACACAGTGGAAGCTACTGAAATGTTTTTGGCTGATATTGCACCCTTTGGAAAGGTAAAACGCATTAGAAGCGACAATGGTACGGAATTTACCAGCCGGAAATTTAAATCACTACTGCGTCAAAATTCAATTAAACACGAAACCAGTGCGCCATATTCCCAACACCAAAATGGCACTGTAGAGAGAGCGTGGCGGAGTTTATTTAGCATGGCTAGATGCATGCTATTAGAAGCAAATCTCCCCAAACGTTTGTGGACGTATGCCGTAATGACAGCGGTGTATATTAGAAATAGGTGTTTTAATTCTAGGTTAGGAAAAACTCCGTATGAAGCACTGACAGGTAAGCAACCTAATCTTAGCAATATGCATGTCTTTGGCTCAACATGCTATGCCTTTGTTCAAAATGTTAAGAAATTAGACGACCGGAGCCGTAAAGGTGTTTTTGTAGGTTATGATAAAGACAGTCCAGCATACTTGGTATACCACCCAGAAACAAACAAAGTGGAAAAGGTAAGATGCGTGAAATTTTTTGATAATTTTGGAACTGAGCCTGAGGCGTCTAATGACAACCAAGAGTTAATTGTGCCAAATAAAGAACACGTTGAGACTACGGTAAATGCTAACGAGCTGCCTCAGCAAATGGATGAAAATGCTGGTACAGCAGAGATAGAGAACAACGCGGCGAGATATCCAACACGCACTCGCAACAAACCAAGGTATCTTGATCAGCCAATTATTGACGACAATGTTAACCGCACTGTTGATTATTGCTTTAGGGCTGTAGACATTCCAAAATGTTACAAGCAAGCAATAAAATCGCTGGAGGCTAGCAAGTGGCAAAATGCCATGAATGCAGAGGTAAGCGCATTAAACGATAACAATACGTTTGAGTTAGTCCCACCACCAAAGGATCGACAGATAGTGGGGGGAAGATGGGTTTACGCCGTAAAAATCGGCCAAAATGGAGAAGAAACCCATAAAGCAAGATATGTAGCTAAAGGGTATTCTCAAATTCCTGAGATTGATTATCAGGAAACGTTTGCCCCGACAGCTCGCATGAGCTCAATTCGTACATTGCTACAACGTGTTGACACTGTTGTGCAGAATGACATGATCATTCACCAAATGGATGTCAAGACCGCCTACCTTAATGCGCCTATAGATTGTGAGCTCTATATGGAACAACCAGAAGGTTTTGAGGAACATGGTGAGAATGGTGAAAAATTAGTGTGCAAACTAAATAAGTCATTATATGGTTTAAAGCAAAGTGGGAGAAACTGGAATAATTTATTACACGAGTATCTGCAAAAGGAGGGTTTTACTCAGTCACAGGCTGATCCATGTGTGTATGTGAGAATGATTGACTCGAAGCGATGTGTTATAGTAATTGTATGGGTTGACGATATCATTATCGCAGCCAGTCATTTTGAATTACTAACAACTGTAAAAGAATCTTTAGGTGAAAGGTTCAAAATGAAAGACCTAGGTAAGCTATCGTGGTTTTTAGGTACAGAGTTTAAATGCAAGGAATCTTGCATCGAAATGAATCAGAAGCAATATATTGAAAAAGTATTGTTGAAGTTTGGGATGGCTGATTGCAAGTCCAAGCCTACTCCATGTGTTTTAGGTATCGAGAAGGTCTCAGACGAAGAATCACCAAGCTTAGAAGACCCAGGTGAGTATAGGGCTATTGTTGGGAGCTTAATATACGTTATGACAGGCACCAGGCCTGATTTGTGCTATATAGTGACGAAGCTCTCACAGAAAATGTCTAAGCCCACAAGAGCCAATCTCGACTTGGCTAAACACGTTTTAAGGTATTTGAGGGGTACATCTGAGCAAGGTTTGACATTTAGGAAGTCAAACGTTCCGCTAAGGTTGAACGGATTTTGTGACTCCGACTGGGGCGCATCAGTAGCCGACAGGCGGAGTATAACTGGCTATAATTTTCAGTTGTCTTCAACAGGTCCTTTAATATCCTGGAAGAGCCGTAAACAACCAACAGTTGCACTCTCTACATGCGAGGCAGAATATATTGCGCTTGCAAATGCCGTACAGGAGGCAAAATTTTTGAAACAATTATGTATCGACATGAAGGTAAGTATAAGTGATGATAATGTACTTATTCAAGTAGATAATCAGGGAGCTATAAACTTAGCTAGAAATCCCGTACACCATCAAAGGTCGAAACATATAGATATTAAGTATCATTTTATAAGATCCGAGATACAGGTAGGTACCATAAGTTTGAAATATGTTCCTACTGAGGACAATATAGCTGACGTCTTCACAAAGCCAGCTAGCAAAGGTAAGTTAGAAAAATTTAAGCACTTCATGTTAGGTTTATAAATGCGCTGCGTAATACAAACATATTAGAAATTAAAAAATATTGATGTAATTTATATAGATGCTCAGAACATAAGAGCAAGTGGGGGTGTTAGAATATGCTCCTGATATTCTGTTGACAATGATAATAAGATTATTAGTTAATGAATGACATTGATTACTATAGATATGTATGTAAAATGTAATCTCTGGATACCACAAATTCCAGTACAAATAGTTGCTCGATAGGCATACTCTGGGGCGGTAAATCGCCTTAAATCGCTGCGATATAATGCGATTTTGGGCGATTTTAGGCGATTTAAGCAAAAACTGGGACTTTCAAGCACTGCGATTTAGTGCGATTTTAGGCGATTTAAGAAAAAAAATTTAATTTTAGGGATTGCAATTTAGGTGTTTTCAAAGGAATTGAATTCTATATTTTGCTCCGGTTTCCTCCCACAGGGCAAAATTGGCAGGGTGGGTTAGGATAAACACAGTTAGGAAAGTAATATCATATCCTCATTGTTGTAAAGATAAATAGTCTAGGCTAACATAAGTCATCATAGTACTTGATGTAATCGATCACTGAAAAGCCCCAATGTGGGGAGTGAGCGGAATAATAATGTAATGTTTCCACACACATATGCATTGTATGAAGCAAAATACAATTATTAGAACATGTATGTACATTTTATATAAAGCTAGGTTAACTATTGTATTTAACCTGATTCACATATAAAGCTCAATATTCATGAACTTTTCACCCATTCTCTCTATTTAAAAGCAATTGGGGTTCATCTTGGAGGTCATAGCAGGGTGTTAGCTAGCCCATATGCTGTCCGTTTGACGGACTCTTCCCAATTGAGGGCTTTCCCAACTGGGTCTACTGGAAAATTAGCATGTGTCCCCCAAAATTTTAATGGTCGGGCGAAAATCAATGCGAAATTGGTCGAAATTGGGGAAATTTTTAAATTTCAATATTCTGTGAAAATTTTTCGGATTTGGCGGAAATTACGGAATATTTCTTTGATATCTCCTGAAAATTTTTTTTGGTGAACCCCCCCCCCCACCCCTCCCGCTCGCCAAGAATTGTGGGGAAAATATTCAGCTAAGTCCAGTTAAAACTTTCCCAATTTACGTTTAACGGACAAAATTTTTTTTCTGGCTAACACCCTGCATAGCTACATTTATATACACCACAAATAATGTAAACAGTTACTTGTAAACTTAAGGGGCATGCACTACACATATCCAGTTAAAATTGCAAAATATAATAAATATTTGATTTCCAAAAAAATCACAAGGGGTAGGGGGTAGAAACACACAAATAAGTGTATTTGTACAGTATAACTGAATAGGCTATAATCCCATAATTTACCTTGTCACCCTTGTAAGTGAAATTGTCTTGGTTTGTATCATGTCAAAACTTCTTTATTTAGCTTGCATTTTATTTAAACTGTTTCAATCTCGTGCTTTCTTCATGCTACAAACATATTTTAATATAAATTTTTTGATATCTACATCATATGATATCCCAGTGCCATATCCAGAAACAGTATCGTCACGCATTCGGAAACTGTCGGCGTAATGCCGTAATGTTTAAATTACATGAAGTATATCGTATATAAATGGTAGGAATTCTAAATTATTTTAAAATTAAAACCAAAATAGTACAGCGTTAATTGTTAAACAAATGGCGCACTACCACAGGGGACCCCACTGTGAGTTATGATTGAAATAATATTGTATTTATTTTTAAAAACCTACTTGAACCCTTGATAATCGATTATTTCTTCTCTCGAAGTTCTGTAAACATTTTAAACTGCTTGAATCATTATACTATCACTCTACATGAAGCATAGATGATCGCTGACGAATAAGAACGCGGGCGCGAAAAGACGAAGGCGGCGAAAGAAGGAAGAATTAAACTAAAGGGTTGAAACTTCGACTAGATGACATTTCTAAATGCCTTAAAATTCACAATTTATCGGTGTTTTCGAATATTTTTTTGCAGATTCTATGTCTTTTTGGATAATCTTCACAACTGATGTAGTGGATTCGATAAACGATTGATTTTTCGTATGTTTTTACATGAAACACTCGAAGCGTCTTTTCGCACAATGTGTTCCATAATACTTGTTCTCGTAACGTCAAGTATAATGAGTCCGAGTCATTTAAAAGGTTTACAGAACTTCGAGAGAAGAAATAATGGATGATCAAGGGATTCAAGTAAGTTTTTAAAAATAAATACAATATTTTTTCAATCCTAACTCACATTGGGGCCCCGTGCGAAATTTCCGGAGAACAACCTACTTATGTAACACATCAAACGATGACCCGCCGAAGTTTCAACCCTTTAGTTTAATTCTTCCTTCTTTCGCCGCCTTCGTCTTTTCGCGCCCGCGGTCCTTACTTGTCAGCGATCATCTATACTTCATGAAACGTCATGTAGAGTGATAGTATAATGACTCCAAGCAGTTTAAAATGTTTACAGAACTTTGAGAGAAGAAATAATCGATTATCAAGGGATTCAAGTAGATTTTTAAAAATAAATACAATATTATTTCAGTCATAACTCATAGTGGGGCCCCCTGTGGCACTACATCGTGGTTTTAGGTTCTGCAAACAAACAACACCAAAAGATCTATTGTATGGTATGTAAGAGGTAATCATTGTTTTACTGTTTATTGTATATGACACTCAACACTATTGTATATGACACTCAACACTGCAAATGACACTCAACTTTATTTATCTTTCCGTCCTGAGTCACCCGTTGTCCAAGACCAAGCTATTCAAACTATTAATAATTGCATTGTCGAAGTTCGTGCTTGGTTAGTTTCACATAAATTAATGTTCAATGACACTAAAACGGAATTCTTGATAATTGGAACTCGCCAGCAGCTGTCTAAGGTTACAATCGACTCGATTGAAGTTGGTGATGCTGATATAAAACCTGTACAAGAAGTCCGAAATCTAGGTTCGTGGTTTGACGAACATATGTCGATGAATGTCCATGTGGGCAAGGTTTGCAGCAAAGCATTTAGGGGCTTGTACAACATCCGACAAATAAGGAAGTTTCTCTCCATCGAATCAACCAAAACGCTCGTACATGCCTTTGTGACGTCACACTTGGACTACTGCAATTCTCTCTTGTTCGGCATTCCCCAATACCAACTTCAGCGTCTTCAACGAGTTCTCAATGCCGCTGCTAAAGTGACGTGTCTTATACCAAGATGTGCTCATATTACCCCTGTCCTGATGCACCTTCACTGGCTGCCTGTCAAGTTTCGCGTTGATTTTAAAATTGCACTTCTGGTATATAAAGCCCTCCACGGGATGGCGCCAGGCTACATTATGGAACTGTTGTTAGAAAACCCGAACTGCTGTTACCAACTGAGATCTGATGATCAGGGACTACTTTTTATCCCAAAAACTAGAGCCAAGACTCTTGGTGATCGAGCATTTGTGCATGCAGCTCCGTCAATTTGGAACATGCTACCTTCTGGTAATAGAAATAGTAAAACAATTGACTGTTTTAAATCTCAATTAAAGACTTTCCTTTTTAAGAAAGCTTTCGATTCTAACTTTTAGATTTATAGACACCTATACCTTAATTCTTAATATTTTAGCTACTTGTATATAGTATAACTTCATTGTTGTAAAGCGCTTTGGAATATTTTATATAATTTAAGCGCTGTATAAATCTTTATATATTATTATTATTATTATCCTGTTTTCATCAATATTGCAACAACCTGATCGTTTTTAGCTGTGTAATTGAAAAGCGGCAATGTATTATTGGAAATCAAATGTTGGAGCTAGGCATCCAATTACAAATACAGGAACAGTAGATTTTATAACACGAATGATATTTTTAATTTAATTAATTTCCCGGTTGCAAAAAATAATTTCCACACATGACTTTTGAAAGATCACTAGGATATGATTTACACGGAAATCTCAATATATAGAGAGGAAAATAAAATATTAACTTATATATAATTACTGATGTCTTATTACACTTCATCCTAAGACGAGAAGTCAAAACTGTAAATATATATATATGAAATATTTGAAAAATATATTTGTATATTTAATTATAATATAGTGTACTAAAACGTGTACTAAGACATGCACGTGTTTAATAACCCTACAATCCCTTTTTCAGATGTTATAGAAAAGTGTCCATTTTGCTATTTTGATTGACAACTGCAGTTTAATAGCTAACAACTTGATAACTCGACTGAGCTCTATAGTATAGCAATCATGAAATACTCCAATTTCAGCATTCCATTGGTATAATGCACCACAGCAAGTGTACGTATCTGAATAGTTCACTACTTAGGTTTATCGCCTTCGTCCACACAGGAGAAAACGTTTGTCATGTTTGTAACTTTCTTGTTCAGTGTTCTTTCTTGATCCTTTTCATTCACAACCTTTTCAGAACTCGCGATGAAATTATGGCTCGGAGAGGAATCTCGAATGATGGAGACGTCATAAGGATCATATATCATATAATAATTTAAAACTTGAATGAAGTTTTCTGGTAGTTTATAGGACAACAATGCCCTTTCGTAATAGCTGCAGGATATTTCGTCCTCACCAACTTGTTGAGTTGCATATTTCGCCGTCGAACTTTGCTTTTAGCTATGGTTGTGTATGGTTGGTATATTTATATGGTATTTTGCATTTGTAGTTCCAATTGTTTGTCCTTTTTCATTCCTTATATTACTTTGTCTTTTTTTACTATACTCTATGCGTTGAACTGTTAACACTGCGTAAGAAGTTACCTACCGCTGTGCAACATGTGTGATAAAACCTGCATGCATGCATGCATGCATACAACATATAAAGGGCAGACGAAATATTCTGTAATTCAGGAAATAAGAGTCAATAAATCATAATTGCCAACACTTTTCTTCAACGATACGATTTTACCGAGAATAGTGTTGGCAATGTACAACATACTTGATAACTGATCTAGAAAATGAAAATGGACAAGTTTTGGAATATAGAGATCAATCTCAGATTCCAATCCCTCATTAAGAAAAATGTAAAAGGAAAATAGATTTCCATGCGGTTGCTTGTTTCCAGCCCTGTATGTATTTTTTACACAAGACATGGATGGTATGTTTTGTAGCCAACTGATGTTTTATCTAACTGATTTATAAACCGTTGTTATTGTTAGGATAGCAAGTGGGGATGTCATGCAGAGCTCGCTTACATGGTCCCACTTTTTTTTTGACGGGATGAAACTCGACCGATTTTATTTAAGTTCATCAAAATCATCATTCATCTCATTTCGTTTCAAAAGAAATATATTAAGATATAATCAATAATTAATGGAATGTTTTCATGGGATTTTACAGATTTACTTCTCTCTCTTTAATAATCGTCTAATAGAGTGTTCGAATCGAGAATATATTTGACGTCATATTATTAATACACGATCACAATTGCATTGATATATGAGTTTGTAAACTTAAAAAAAGGTTTATATTAGGCTACCCTATAATGGTTTATACTAGCCTATATTTATATATTCATTGACTGAAAAAAGTTATTATTAAAACCCAAATTTTGTAAATGATTATATTTTAGTATTCATTATATAAATATATAGGCTAATTTTGTAAATAATTATTGTGTTAGTATAGTTCTAATCATGTAATATTTTTGAAAGCACGGCCCTTTGAAAAACAGATTACTGCATGAAAGGCCACAGTGGTTAAGTAAGTTTAAATAGGCTAATAATAATTAAAGTTCGGGAATTAAAACTCGTTAAGCCTAAAGGCTATGATCCGCACTTCTTGGGCGGGAAGTTACTCTGTCATTAAATTGTTTCTTTTTTCTGATTTTTCCTATTTGACATAATGAGTTAAGTTTTATATTCCATAAAATATTTAATAACACGTCATGGTACTGACTATATTAAGGTCCAGACACACCGAACGCGATTCGACAACGCGACGCGATTTTTCGATTTTCACTAACCGATAACTTTGATCCTAGTTTAAATTTTCCAAATATTTAGAAGCGTTATAACATTTTGCAATTTGAGTTATTTGGTCTACATACTGTGAATTTTGGCACTTAGAACCATGCGTCAACATGGTGTGCTGTGAGTATGGAATGTCAAGAAAGATATAGTCTAACGAAAACTGTTTGTTTTACTGTTGCCCGAAGGAAGACGCTTGTAGCGTGTCTTCGAATGAAAGCAGCAAGAGCCTCGTGTGATCAACACCAGTATCGGGTTTTAAAATATATTTAAAATATTATATATATTTTGCGCGAAAATCTAATGGGTTATTTGTAACCCCTGGCACCTGCCCGTTTATATCGCAGCTCGCGTAAAATATTTCTTACTCTGTCGTTTATAGTTCGCAAAGGCAAGCTGTGAATTCCAAGTGTCTCTACAATCCAATCATCCAAAGCAAAGTAAGTTAATTGACTAGGTTTTTACACGATGCTAAGTTCATTTAGTTGCAATGCATGGTATTACCCGATGATATTTTAGTATTTTCGTGGCGTACAAAATTTCGATTCCGTATATACGAAGACACTTTTTGAGAGTAATATCGTTTGTATTTTTTACAGAATGCTGAAAACCTACTCCAATAGGCTTAACCCTATTGCGTGTGCACCTATTTAGCCTTCTTTTTTTACGAAACGGCTGTGATGACATGGAAGCGAATTGGGTAATTCATCCGGTGTGTGTCATTCACCAAAGACCAACCAGAGTAGTGTGTAGCGGGGCTTAATGAACCCCTTTTCATGCGCATATGAACCTATTTTCATGAGTTATACAAATTAATTTGCATAATGATGACGTATTTTTCCGATGATTTTCCGATGATGATAAAACGAGAGCTTTCCGATCACCCGCCATTTTGTTTCAAGAGCCAGGAAGGGTTAATAATGACGGTTTTAAGGGAAAATAACATTGAATTGAGTGTGAATACTTTTCGTTTCCATTTAAAATTGCTTTTGGAAAAGCATGGGGGTTTATTTGAAAGCATGATAGCTCGTATTGGAAGAGAGAACGTACTTGAAAATTTGTGTGTAATTTATCAGGAGTTAGAACCTTCGAATTTTGGTAGAATTATGGCTTATGCTTCAGTCATTTGAAATCACGGACCCCCCACCCCCGGGACATAGCGGGGGATTAGCCGGGATTTAACGCTATTTAACAACGTGCTATGCCCCGGAGGGCAGTGGAATTAACTAAATGTTCTTATAACCGGGAAATTGACCCGGGATATAACAGCCGCTATATATGAATAACCGGGGATAGCCGGGGACTGGCGAAAAACTTGTTCAACAGTTACGTGCGTTTGAAACTTTATGTTTTATACTTTATAATCGCCAGCCTGTCAGCCATCCGTTGCTGTTAATATTCAATAAGCATCAGGTATCGCCTTTTCCATTGACCATTGTTAGAATAATATAGTAAAATGAACTGCGCTTCAGAGAAAACATGGGCAGCTTAACGGCGGTTTTTCGCTTATTAAACATTTTGCTCTAGTCGTTTTCAGATCTCAGTTTTTCTTTCGCTCCTTAAAAAACTCACAGCAAGCTGAGGTAGACTTGGTGACTAATCTGTAGGGTCATGTAATTGATAGCTATATACAGTATTTAAACACCGACCTCGAATACTTGACGGAAATTCAATCTGGAAGTTGCGGAAGACCGGTAACTCAAATGCATGCATGATGCGGAATTTGTCTTGTATTTATAGTTTAGGTATATTGAAGCCCGCTGTACGGGAGTTTTAACAGAACAGTTTGCCCCAGGGACGGGGGAATTAATGTTTTTTAACACTTGTCAGTGTTAAATTCCCCGCTATGTCCCGGGGGTGGGGGGCCCGTGATTTCAAATGACTAAAGCATTACTTGACTTTAGTTTTTAAAGTTAGTGATTGTGCAAGAAGCCGTAAAAGACTGTGTATGGGAATTAAAACAGGTGGACATAGCTAGCTTTGAAATAAAACAATCTTGGATACAACGTTTAATTGCCTGGTTACGCGACTAATAACCTGGCGAAATTTGAATATCACTAATCCGGGTTCAATAGCAAAAGTCATTAACTGTTGTACATGACTGAACACATTGTACTTTTACTACATTGCCCGGGCCTGTCTGTGCTGACCTTGCAAGAAACTGGCTTTAACGACAGGACATAAATATCGCGCATCAGACAGTATCATTGTCGTTTACCTACAGCAATGGAGTGTTTGCATGGATTGCCAGCGTCCGCGGTTACTACAAAAAATGGAAAATTTTGGCTTTGCAATTAAAATGGTCCCAAGAGTTGTGAATTCTTCTGCCCTGATCAAGACCGCTCGTTGTTCGAAACGGCCATGTCAATGTGGATGGAGATGGATAGTATATTTTAACTTCCATGGCAGCATACACTGAATTGCAGAAGTTTTACATTATGATTAGATAGATCAACCGGACTGACGTGAAGCAGACCGAGGTAGACTTTGAGCTTACAAATGGCGCTTGAGCAGCCGCTATTAGTCCATACCTCATTAATGATCTGCCTCCAGACTTTAAGTGCCTAACCCACCCTGTCAACTTTCCCTGTGGGAGGAAACACGGAGTACCCGGAGAAAACCCACGACTTTCGGCAGAGCGTTGACTTACTCTTTTCACATTAGGACTGGCTTCCAGTCACAATGAGAAGTCCTCATTGAGATTCGAACCTGCGGCCTTAGAGGTGAAAGCCAAGTGCGCTAACCACTTCGCCACCGAAGCCCCGTGGAGAGCGAATGGACCAATTCACCCGGTGTGTGATACTCACCAAAGACTAGCAAGAATGAAAGTCGTCAAAGACGTCGGTAAACTGAACTTTGGAAGGCCGTTTTTTGTTTGTTGAGACCGCGAGAATCCATGTAATTTCTGGCAGTGGGGTGACAGACACGAGTTGCCAAAACCGAAGTGCGGACACGGATTGAATGCATGCGTACGAAAGGTCAAAAAAGGAGAAAATCAAGGCCGCCTTTTCTTCTGTTGCCCAAACGATCGAGAAAAGTCGTGCGGTTTTTTTGTATGTAAACTCGAGCTGGAAAACCCGTTCAACCAAGTCCATTTTCCTCACGTTGAAAGAGTTGGTGTATTGCAGAGTAATCCAGCGATCTACACGTACATGGTAGCTGAGACTGGACTTACCTTTACTAGCGCACGGGAAAATCCACACGATGCCTACGCTGAATATATGGGAGAATTGCCTATTTTCTCACTAACGAAGGATATGGAGAAACTGTCACTTATAGACTATTAAGAGACTACAATTAGGGGCCATTCACAAAGGATGTCCGGCCAAATGATGGATTTTCAGACCCCCCCTCCCCCCCTTGTCCGGCATTGTCCGAATTAGTGACCCCCCCCCTCCCCCCGGACATCCACCATAGTAGAATAGTCACAGCTATATTCCCCTTAGTCAGCATTTTTTTGCAGAGCTCTTACCCCTTGGAATTAGTTTCCAGGTCTTTCGTTAGGGCTGTTGCGCGCGCATGTCAACCGGAAGAAGTTGATTGAAGGGAAGTAATTGTAATTGGTTGAGAAAAACCAATCAAAAAGTATGTATAGATATAAGAGTTGTTATGATTGGTTTGAAAGCTACTAATATAAAACGGAATAAAAGAGTTTTGTAAATTGGTTAGTCAGTTCGTTTCTGTTTTTAAACATTGTCGAACGGTTGAGAGGTCCTTACTGAGAGGTGAAGGAAACTATGGCACACATATTTGAACAATTATATGTGGATGAAATTGATTTTGAAGATATTACATCTGTCAAGTTGGTAGATCTAATTTTTACTGAGTTTGTCCATAGGCAGATATGTGAATTGGAAGAGCTTAGACGGTCTGCGAATGAAGCGGATCCATGGTCAACGAATCATTGTGAAACGATAAACGACGGTGATCTGTGATTGATGCATACAGATGAAGCAATTTCCATGATTGATTGCGAGGACGTTTGGCATGGACTTATTGAAGCTTGTAAGATTTTAAAGTATCCTGAACCTTCATCGGCACACCGAAGCTATTTGGAGTCTTTGTACGGCGTACCATGGTCTACACTGAAGACATTATATTTTGAATTTGAAAGGACTCATAGTTTTATGTATCTTATGGACTATACCAGTTGCGTTTGTAAATTAAGATATCATTGAACTGTATAATTTATGATTGTCATTAACGATGTTTATAAGCTCAATAAATCCTTTTTGTGTTAATTTTGTTTGTGTGGGGATTAGTAAAAGTCATCAAAAGTTATTGTTGCTATAGTAAGCATATATGTGATAAGAGGGAGAAATGTTTCGATTTGGTACGACCTTATAATCAGATGTAAAATATCATTGAACTTTGTAACGACCTTAGTAATAAATTATTTTAAAACCGGTTGCATTGTGATTCGTTTATTCAATTGATATTGTTGCTTGTTGTACTAACACCTAAATAATGGGTACTTTTCACAGCAAGGGGGATAAAATTAAAAGAGACAAAAATCATAATAGACAAAAAATGTTCAGATTTGGTACAAGCTTTGGTCGTAATGATTTAAATTTGGAGGGTCACTTACAGATGGGTTACAATAGTAAAACAATAAAAAACTACGGTCCTCTTGACAAACAATTAGTTTCACAAGAAAATTTATCTTCAACAATGAGAGGAACAGAAGACCGGTTAATTACTCCAGCATCGGAAGCTATTACAACAGAGGATTAATATATTGTTTTTATAAGGAGGCTACAATTAACGATTGTTTCATTGCATAGATAGTATGGCCCAGGAATCAAATGAGGGTGTTGATGAGTACTTAAAAAGTGTTTATTACAATCCAAAACGTCCGGGAAGTTACGGGGGCGCGGAGAATTTATATCGCGATGTGAAAGAGGAGGGAAAGATTAAATTAAGTCGAAAACAAATTTTAGAATGGTTGATGAGTCAAGATGCGTTTACTTTACATAAATCAGCTCGCCGAAATTTCAAGAGGAATCGTGTTTTTGTGGGAGGCATAGACGAAGAATGGCAAATGGATTTAGCAGACATGCAGTCTTTGAAACAATACAACGATGGGTATCGATACTTGCTTGTCTGTATAGATGTATTTTCAAAATATGCATGGTTAGTTCCAATCAAGTCAAAAACAGGACCTGCTATAGTCGAAGCGTTTAAAGTCATTTTATCATCTGGTAGGAAGCCTCAAAAGATTATGACGGATCAAGGAACAGAATTTTTTAATAAACCATTTCAAACTCTATTGAACGGTGAAAATATTCAACTTTTCAATACATTCAACGAGACAAAGGCTTCCGTTGTCGAGAGAGTAATTCGTACCTTCAAAGCAAAGATGTGGCGCTATTTTACGGCAAAGAAAACGATGAGATACGTTGACATGTTACCGGACTTAGTTTATTCCTATAATAATAGTCGGCATCGTAGTATAAAGACAAAACCCGCCC
This sequence comes from Paramuricea clavata, assembly GCA_902702795.2. NCBI lineage: Eukaryota > Metazoa > Cnidaria > Anthozoa > Malacalcyonacea > Plexauridae > Paramuricea > Paramuricea clavata. The sequence continues at coordinate 14,163 of CACRXK020012102.1, forward strand.
TTGTCAATGCAGAAAATGAGGATGATGTATTTCATACATTGTACGGCAGTGTTTTTGATAATCTACAGCCTGTAAAATATAAGTTTAAAATCGGCGACAAGGTTAGAGTAAGTAAAATTAAACGAAAATTTGAAAAGGGTTATTTACCAAACTTTTCAAAAGAAATATTCACTGTAAGTAAAACATTACCTCGAAATCCACCAGTATATAAGCTTAAAGATTATGACGACGAAGAGCTCAAGGGAACATTTTATGATAAAGAACTTCAAAAAGTTATTAAACATGATGACGTATATGAAGTCGAGAAAATTCTTAAAAAACGAGGAAAGGGGCAAAATGTACAGTATTATGTAAAATGGTTAGGTTACCCAAATAAATTTAATTCGTGGATACCTGCATCACAAATGAATGAACTTTAAAAACGATGTGTGTGTGTTGTGTTTTTTTACTTGTAGCATTACAGTCGTAATGAGTGGAACACATTTTTATCTTGCTCTTCCGAGTAATGCTTCCTATTCAACGTTTCCCGATAACACAACAACTAGTTATCGGGTGAAATTGCCACAAACAATTAATTTAAATGGTAGCTGGGAAGTTGGTCTATATACCATAAGCTATCCTCACACATGGTACAATCTTCAAAATAAAGATAGTCACATATATTCCAGTGCAGACGGTTATATTTTTCTAACTTCTATTGTTGATTACGGCTATTATGAAACGATGAACGATCTTGTCAAATCTGTAAATGCAAAATTGAAAAAAAGATAACAAGAATGATAATATTAAATTGACGTATAATGCTCGAACTGACAAAGTAACTGTTCATGTGAAGAATGGCCACCAATTAGTTGTAACGGGCCGGTTTGCTATTATTTTGGGGTTTGGGGAGAAAGAAACGAAAATTATTAAAACGACCGTTAGTCCATATGCGTCAGATTTGCATGGCTCTATGACGATATATTTTTATTGTGATATAACAGAACCCCAGATTGTTGGAGATACGAATGCCAAGCTGATTAGAAGTGTTCCTGTTGAAGGAAAAATGGGTGACGTAGTTACAAAAACGTTTACCAATATACAATACGTACCCGTTCAAACGAAATCTTTTGAGGACATTGAAATCCTTTTAAGAGACGATACAGGTAATCCTGTTCCATTCGAACGCGGCAAGGTCTTGGTGACACTACACTTTAGACAGAAAAGTTCGCCTTACTTTGCATAAAACCATGACTCAAACAAATCGATACGTGCAATATTATTTGGACCAACAACAAGGAAATGGAATGCCTGTCTTCATTGGCCGTTCATGGCAACGCGGACATGGGGCGCAGATAGGATTTGGAATCGGCGGC